>JAYJMH010023882.1:0-18774 GCA_036873815.1 Phacellophora camtschatica
GTTTTCGGTTTCGTTATCAGCGCATTCAATACTATGAAAAGACACAATAAAAATTTTTGGTGAAGAGGCACTTTAAATTCAGATCAGCAGGGAAATTTTCGTACTGGAAACTACTTTTAGTATTTACCCTCCCTTCTTCAACACCAAATGTTGATGAAAAATTCTTACCGTTTGCTCTCTTCAAAGCATTCTCTGGTCTTTGAAAATAAAGAGGCATACTGTAAATCTTCGACAGATACCCTTTTACAGGGATCAGGACAAATTTCACTTCACAAAAAATCCAGTCGTGGGCATCCAAGAACGTGTGAAATATTAAAGAAGGAGGCTTGGGTACAAATAGAACAAACATGGCTGCTGGTTGGTCCACGTGACTTCATGATTATGAACTCAAGCCTGTGATCATTTGATCAAATCAAAATATATCTGCACACAACCCAATCAAACATTATATTGCACACATTTAACTTTAAAATGTAAACATTGTTGTTTTGTTATGTTATTTCAAATTTCGTTATAAAATTTCTACTTTTTTTCGTTTGCAGCAAAACGACTTTTGAAAAACATTCACTTAATTAATGAGATGCACGTTTTTTACGATGAATCCAAGGTATGTTCTAAACATCTGTAAAAATAATTTACTCGAATCTCACCTTGGAGTTCCTTATGTAAAGGTATTCCTTATAAAAAAGCGTGTATTTTAATTAAAACAAAAAAGGTCCAAAAATATTTCTCCTCATACCTTCAGACAGAATCTTCTAGTACAAATGTTTGACTATTTACAAAAAACTATTGTCCAAAGTTTTTCAAGAATGTTAGTCGTCTCATTTTTATAAGAAAACAGATAAGAAAAACGCAATTTAATTTTCATACAGTGCCTTTCGATCAACAAAATTACAACATAAGCTAAACAGAATATATTATAATCTGAATTAAAAATTAATTACAAAACTTTAAGCTAAGCTTCAATTTTTAACAATTCTAACTCTACAAACTTAAACCAAACATTTTAAAAGGTTCGATACAAATAATTCATAATTTATAAAAATTAATCGTATTAGGACAGTCCGGTTCTGCAATTAATCCAGAAAAAAATAGAAACACACAGAGAAAAATCCATCTCACATTATATTTTCAAATCATTATCGAAATTTAGGAAACTTTTGAAATATTGCACTTTTGATTTTCGAATTAAATTCTGCAAAACAAAGTTTAAGCTTAGAACCGATTTATGTATTTCTAGCTATGTTTTTCTCAAAAACTGTTGCGATCCAAAGGTTTGAAATTAACGAAAGCTTTAAACGCAAAATTTATGTTATTCTCTTATTCTCACGATCAACAAATTGTTGTCTTCGTCTCATTTTCACGGTGGGTTGAGTGAGTTATCGTGTTTGAAGTGCCTAGGCCGCGAAAGTCTCGAGATGACTTGTTTCCATCAGGGGACACGGGTCATACAATTTCAGACACATACACTTGCTATTCTTGCAAGGTATGGGTTTCTGCGCTTGGCGCAGGGGGGCCCACCAGGGCGACCCCGGTCTCGATGTGACCACACCTCGTGATTCCTTTTGCCTTTGCCTGGAATTACAGAGAGTTAGCAGCTCTCCTCACATTTTCGCAGCAAGTATGACCTTGGTGAGATTCGAACCCACGAACTTGCGATCATGAGTCCGGCGCAATCATTACATCTCTTTAAAACCTTTTGAAATTTTGAAATTGAAATTATGATTTGAAAATATAATTTAAGATGGATTTTCCTTTGTGCGTGTTTCTACCTTTGTTTGATTGATTGCAGAACCGAACTGTCCAAATACGATTGATTTTTATAAATTGTAAATTTTACTAGTATCAAACGAATTATTTTCATAATTGTGCCCTCAATAAAAAAAGGTGAATTAAAACACGATATCGCAGGAATCATGGGTTTATTACGTATTAGTTCACCCAGGGGCGGTAGTACCATATAAATTGGGTAGGGGGTGTGTCCGAGGAAATCTTGAGCTGACCCAAAAATAAGAACGCAGACCCGAAAATATAATATTATGGCGCATGTAATGATGCAATTTCGCTGTATGTAACATATTTTTATCAACATTTCTATTCAATTTCTTAATATTTTAACATAAAAATAGAAGATTTCAAATTTTTACAGCCAAAATTATATTTCTTGATGAAAACGTTTTTAAATTCGAAAATTTACTTTCGAATTGAAATCCCAGACTCAAATATATATAGGACACGCCCCATACCCAAATCAGGTGGTACTGCCCCCTGGGTCAGTTCATATGAACCTGCGGTCTAACAAAGTAACAATCTGTATTTGAAATGGCCTAGTTTATACTGTGTTTTATCACCGAAGCAAATTGATCTGAATATAAATTGCAAAAAGCGTCAGCCAAGTCATTGCAGCAAAAACAATCCAATGATAGCTATTTGAGTTTGAGCTCCAATTGAGACAATAAGTGTTAAGAACCTGACAAGGGCTCACAGAATGGTGAACTTAAAGTACTGAAAGTTACTTGGAATATGTTTATTTATCATTTAACAAATGTCTTCAGGATTTAAATAATAATTTTTTTATATTGTGTAGAATGAATGCATGTATTTAGGCCTGCGAATTTTTAAAATTGGAAGGTTCTTATATGCGGATTTATACTGCATGTTAAAGTTTAACGTTATCTTGAACAAATCATCAAAACTATTTTAAATTCGTTCTACTATTTTCCCTCTAAAAATTGTTTTCGTAATAACATTTACTCCACGCTTTAGCCATTACACTTAGGTACGAATGTCCAGTTGAATACTCATCAAGAAATTACTATTTATGGAGCCAGACATGATCCCTCAACACCTGGTCCTTGTTTCGGATCCACTCATACAAAAGAGAAGTTGAGTTAGCCACAGTGACTCTCCCATAACCATAGCTATTCTCGTGGTACACCGACCAGTCAAACTTCATGTAGACATCAGCATCTAAATCCATGCCAGCAGTGCCAACAACAATGTGCACGATGCCATCATCAACACATTTTTGCTTGTATACTTTACAAATGCGCTCGTATGAATGATAGTGAGCCCAGAATGCCATGTCAACTTTGTATTTGTACAGTAAGTCTTCAAACGCTTTTTGCATATTCAGAGCAACTTTATAGTCACCTAGAAGTAAAAGAAATTACAAATATTTGAAATATTGTATACGCTTTTTAGGACTTCCAGCTAGTAGTGGAGCACATGCCCACTGGCGGTGTGTTCGGTTTTGTGGACCCACAAATTTAGTATAAAATAGTGTGCAAGTGTTTGTACCTTTTGAGATACACAACAACAACAAATCAGCGGAATTACAGATTTGAATACAAAGACTAGCAATTGAAATATATAAAACAACAAACTTAGCAAATCCAACATTTATGTATGAGAATTTTCAAATATTAGAAAACTCTTACAACCTTAGAAGCACTGTTTTCAACACGATACGATATCGTATTGATGTAGCAAAATTTGAAATAATATTCCATTAAAACTCTGGCAATGTAGGATTTGTAGACTATCATAAACTATGCTGGTTATATCAAATAAATACACTGTACAACGTTATTATCAACAAGTGTATGTCAGAAGTTAGTTTAAATTAGCTATGTAATTTTAGCTATTCATTCACTTACTGCAAAAAGAGAATTAGAATAAATAAATCACCGGAGTCAACTTTTGATGAATGAAGTAAAAAATTCGGATGGGAAACCCAGTGGGGGTGTGGGCAATTGACTGAACTAGCTCCCTCCAAGGGAGCGTTTAGTCGGCAGTCACGTGCCCAGATATGGTATGTATTCTGCATTCTCCAGTATAATTTGAATGACTCGAAGTTCCCATACAACGAAATGTGGTAATTATTCCACATGATTGAGGAGTTTGAGGAACACGGTATCCAACACGGTACTGGATCAAGTATGTACATTTAGCCATCTAAAAGGACATGGGATTGGTGTGTACAATAAATAATTTAACTCCATTGCTAAAATTGTGAGTAAAAAATGTTAGAATTTCTGGAGGTAAACAAACCTTGCATGAATTTAAGATATTTCAACGTAAGTTAATCTTTTGAATTAAATAAGATTGTACGTGTTAACATCCTGTCAAATTAAAATTAGACAGTGTTTACCTGTTAACTAGAGATAAATCAGAGCGTAGATGCTTAATAGTATTTGTTATATACTATTATTATGAATATCTTACCTTGTATATCTTCACTGGAATACATGGCACGATGACCACCAATCATAACCCACGGTGTTTTCTCACGATCCACATTCATTAAGTCCTTTTCAAGCCATTGGTATTGGCGACTTCCAGGAGTAAAGTCGTGCTCGGTGCTCATCATGATCATATGAACCATTCCATAATTGTAACTGTACCTAAAATGTGAACATAAAGTGAATATAATAATTATAACTCACCTAACGGCAGTTACGACCATGGGTGTTTGGAAACATGGTATCTATTTAGGCCAGGCACAAATTCAATGAATTTATAGCCAGTTTTATTTGCACGAAATCAAATCTTACCATATACAAGATTAATAGTTAAGGCCATTCTCGTGGTGGGAAGTGGAGTGCACATACAGTTACAACGCAAGAAAATCAAGAGAAGCAAAACATGAAGGTAAACTCTTATTTTATACAAATATAACTGACTATATACCTTCATTGAATTTGTGCCTAGCCTAAACTTTATGTTCACGTAGAAAACATCATTTGCTGCATTAAACGCCTTAAGATATAATTTTTTAATCTTAATTATAAAGGTTTTGAAAACTATAGATCAAAACTAGGTTTTTCAAGTTGAACTTACGTCATCATTCGTCAAAGTTATCAAAATAACGGCAGTTTTAAAAATTAACTTGGTCCCTCTCACAATAACAGAAAAACAACAAAGTTTGGTGGTTTTTCAAACGTTGGAACGTTTTTTGGTTAACCTGGCGCATACACTGCAAATTTTTTATTTAAAAACTCATCAAACACCAGGGCATGAAAAAGCAATGGTCGCAAGTACCTTCTTTCAAAAAGTTATCTTGCAGGAAATTTTGGAGAATATTGTTGAAAGTTACATTGTTTATTATGTTAAATGGCCAATATTTTGCAGAAAATTCGTAGGCAAAATGTGTTTGGTCACAAGCACTAAATGAACATTTCTAGCCATGTCAAACACGTAGCAAGTCTACGTACCACCAGAGATAATTTCCATTATCAGGCATATGAAACCTGTTGTACATTGGAACACCACATTCACCACCCGAATCATCACCAAAGTTACCCCATGATGGATGAAATCCTTCCCCTGGGGCACCACTTGGGTCTTTCTCTCCTCCGCTTGTGTGGTCCTGCTCATGATTTCCCATGCCAACCATGTATGGTATTAGAGTGGAGTATGGTTCAATTATAGCATGCCACTGGTCCCAAATATATTCCTGTTCAAATCAAAATATCATAAAAATAAGAAATTTTCGACATTATGACATTAAAAACTAACTCTAAAAGACAACATTTTGAGATGGGTTTTTGGAAAAATGCATTAGTCTCGCAAAGTGTACACTTGCTCTAAGTCTAATTCCTTTGCGTCGGGGGAGCAGGAATTATCCGTAAAAAAAACACACTTAAACAGTAAAAAACGGGGGAACAGTAGAAAAAAATGGGGGAGCGAGAACGGTTCCCACTGCTTAACTGCTGTGCTCTGTTTCTTAATGTGCTTTTTACTGTTTAACTGAACTGCTGTTTTTGTTTTACTATAGAATTAGACTTGGAGCAACTCTCTGTAAAGCGTGTCAATTGCCTGCACAAAACTGCTTCAGAATCTCTGTAGACCAACCAATTTTGAATGGTCAATATTATTGCCCTGAAAAATGAGAACAATGTTGATAAATTAAAAGCTGCATGCAAGCACTGTAAAATATTTAATGCACGCACAAGATCTCATCAAGAACTTCTATTGCTCTACAAGCTTACCGATGCCTAAACAGACTTTAAACTGAGAAAGTATGACAACCAGCTTACCTGGCCTCTGGCATATGATATGTCTCCATTATGAAAAATAAATTTCGCATCATTCTTGTGATATTCGTCCAACATAAGTTTTGCTGTTTCATCTGCTCTTGGAAACGTAGACACTCCCATATCTCCATAAACAATAAACTTAAATGGTTCTTTAGACCCTGTCGGGAAGGATGTTGTGAAGTTTAGGACTGGACTCATTGCCTGAATTAGAAGAAAATAAATAATCATTCTTGTGATAGTCGCCCAACATATTATATTATTTTGTTATTTCGTATTTTGCTGTATTGTAAAATAGTTGTTTCGTGAACTCGTAGTTTGGAAATATCGTTGTTTCGTAATATCGTAGTTTCGTAATATCGTTTTTCGAAATATCGCAGTTTCGTAATATCGTAGTTTCGTAAAATTGTTGTCTCGTAATATCGTTGTTTCGTAATATCACAGTTTCGCAATATTGTTGTTTCGTAATATTGTTGTTTTATAATATCGTTGTTTCGTAATATCGCAGTTTTGTAATATTGTTGTTTCGTAATATTGTAGTTTCGTAATATCATTGTTTCGTAATATAGCAGTTTCGTAATATCGTAGTTTCGTAATTTTCTAATATTGTAATATCATTGTTTTGTAATATAGTTGTTTCGAAATATCGTTGTTTCGAAATATCGCAGCTTCGTAATATCGATGTTTTGTAATACCGTTGTTTCGTAATATCATAATTTCCTAATATCATAATTTCCTTGTTTCATAATATTGTTGTTTGGTAATATCGTAGTTTTGTATATGGTTGTTTCACAAAGCTGAAATAAACCAAAAAGTTAATCAATTTTAGAAGATTTGCTTTATAAAAATTCGTCTAAAATCAACGTGGTAGTGATTTCACTTAGAGATTTTTTAGTAGAGAATACTGCTAAATTTTGTTTAGGTGCAACAGGAAAAAAATTTGAGAACTTCAATTATTCAATCCTTAAGCAAGGCAAATAAACTATTTCTTGTCTTTCGAAAAGTTTATCAACATTTCCCCAACTTTTTGAGCTGGTGAGATCACGAAAAAAATTATGTACCCAAAATTAAGACCCAAATAATCTATCTCTGTTTGCAGAGCTGTAGCTAGAAATTTGCAAGGCTACAAACCTCGAATTATGCTAAATATGACGTCGAAAAGGAAAACTTAGAGTTTGGGATATATCATCCATTCATCTGCAATTATGTTTACCTGCCCAAAACTGGAAATTAAAGTTGCATTCACTCGTGAGCATTCAAGTCGCTTGTTCCAATGGTTGTTTCAATACCAACTTAGGTGTTTCGAAAGTGAATCTTTTCAAATTTTAAACTTCCAAGTTGCCATTAAAACAAGCAGGTTGTTTTAATGTCAAAACATGAACTGGAAATAAATGAGGTTTCTTCAACTTCATCTGAAAGCTCACGGATTAGGGAAATCACAATTTCAAGTTTTGGATGCGTAAAAGCGGCAGCAGACTCCAAACTCTTTAGTTTGCTCTTCAGGTGTCATTTTGAGCACAATTTCAGATTTGTAGCCTTTGTAGCAGATTTTGTAACAGACTTCGAGGTAAGGCCCTGCAAACAGAATCAGCTTTTTGGGTCTTGTCCCGTGTTGTACCAAAATTAACAGAGAAAAAAATCCAAACAAATATTCTAGCCTAAAGTTATAATTTCTGGTATTGTCCCTAAATATTATTAATCATTTCAAACATGGACACCTTTTATAACATCCCCAGTATATAATGCAAAATGTTCCAATTTACCCCTTTTGATCCGTAAGAGTAAAAATATCTTGTCGTCGGTTCCAGTTTTGTCAGCAACACGTCAAACATATATCCAGGATCCTTGAATCCACTTGAGTTTGCATATGGCCCACACATATCACTTGCTTTGTATGTCCATGATTTTCCAGATGCCTTCATATTCAATTTATCTTTTGATTGTCCATACATGACAACATTGCTCTCAGCTAAGAAAGGTAAGTAAATATGGATAAGATAAAGAATTCTGTAAATAACTTTTGTTAGTCTACAGTATATCAGTATTTTATGCCATTGCTTCCACTAACATCAAATAAAATGTATTATTACTATTAAAATCATAGATTTAATATCTTTGGATATTGGACTAAAAGCTCCAAAAGTCTGTTTTTATAACATTGTTAAAAGGTAATGGAAAGCTTACAGGCTAATTCAGATTTTTAGAATCTTCCCTTTTCAAAAACATATTTTTTCAAAAATTATTCAAACTTTCATCAGGGTGGATAATTCAAATAGATTCATTTGGCAAATGAGCATTTCTAGATCTTCTATCAAATCCTATTCAAATGTGGTCAGAACAAAATCCCTAGTGTGAATTATTTGATGTTCTCAGAATAAAATAGTGGCTAATTGAACAAAACAAAGAATTATGCTATTTGTCTGTTTGCCTTGATGCTGCATGTCCAAGAAAAAACAATGGGGTATTCAAAAAAAATAAAACTCTAGCCAACAAAATAAAAGAAAGTTCTTTGTACACATATTTGAGATCTCAGTTGAAAAATGCCATACTTTCTAAAGACCAAACTGTTTGTTTTGCAGCAAATAAAACTGAAGATTGGAGCCTAATTTACAAAGTTTCAAATATACATTTTCGCAAATAGAGTAAATCAAAATTTCTTTTAAAAGCCTCAAGTTCTTTTTAAACAAAAACTATCCAACAATAAGCTGTGCAGGAGGATGGTGTCAATTTTTGAGACATGGAGATTGTTTAAGACAACTTTGTCTTAAACAATCTCCATGTCTCAAAAATTGACACCATCCTTTAGGCAGATGGTGCATCCCTGCATCACGAAACATCCCAAATATCAGAATAGGTAAGGGTACTCTACAAACTAACCCCCTTAAACCAACAAATATTTGCTGTACATATTTAAATTTCAGTTCAAACAAAAGCTCAACATTAGTTTAAGTAACCCCCTCTGATGCTGGCTATTGTTCCGCCGCGGGTCCTTACATTTTGCAGCTGTCCACATTACTCTCATTTGAGTTGGATCATCAGTGAGTGCGATCCTTCCTTGCAAAGGTGCATCTCCACCATATTGAAATCCAACTTTATTGCTTCGTGCAACCAACCTGGAATTCTCCTCATTCCTATAGTATCTGAATTCACAGTCATTTCTCATGTTAAAGAGATGAACTTTATGACTTCCTTGCCCATACATCCAAGTTGGACTGACGTCAACAAAGAAGTGGTCGAGTTTGAGTTGGATTCTGTCATTATTTGGGCACAAAAGTGCAATCCAGTCCTTCGCATTTGGCCTTGAAATTCCACTCCATAAAACTGTAACTTCTTCGCCATTTTTCACAATAAACGGTTTGACTTTCAGAGCGGCATTGAACTGATCAAATTCTAAAATTTCTTCAATAATAGGCTTCGAGATTCCTTCTTCATAGTCAGGCCCTTCTCTGTTTACCAAATGTCCCTTCTTGTCAACTTTTCGAAAATACGTAGGCACTGTGTGAGCATGATGGGTCATTTTTCGTGTGGCAGGAAAACATTCGGCAATGCCAATAAGTAGGCCAATGCCTACTAGGCAAACAATGTGAACTGCGAGCCTCATACTTCACTTCTTCGCGTGATTGCTTTCTTAAGTATTCTCTTTGCAGTTAAAGATTTTCCGAATATCTTTCTTTTTCATCCGAGACAACGCATCGAAAACACGGCAAATGATAGTCACATGATGAACGGTGTCAAACTTGTTGTTATGGTTTTAATGGTTTCTTCCTGTTTCAAAGTTTTTTCTTGCTGTTGTTGTTGTTGTGGTTTTGTCTTGTAACGCCAAGCAAGAATGTTCAGACGTAAAATAATTTTTTTGATTTGGATGATTCTAGCTATAAAAGCATTTTGAATAAAAAAAAATACCAAAATGATATTTGCATGTTTTTTGATCTTCCGAAAACTGAAAGATTGATCTTCCGAAAGTTTGATCTTGCAAAAACCGTCAAAATTGAAAGCAAAAATCGACAGGTCTTGAATTTGTCGTGGACAGAATTTGGAAATTAAGGCATATTTTTCTTTTCTCAGAAAACCTGCTTTGGGAAAAATAGTTGAATTTAAAAAATGTCCAAATCTTCAATAAAAACGTTCTTCTTCGAAAAGACTTCTGAAGTTAACCTACCCTTCTAAAATTTTTTACTTAAGGCTCTGGTACCCACAGGGTAAAATAAATCCCTGAAATACCAACCGTCACAGCCGTCAAACTTTTCGATAGGCCTATAAAAGGAAACACAAAGCAACGAAGACAACAAGGCATCTAGAGATATACAACATTGGTTGACTTCATTAGAACAAAACAATGTTTATTTAAAAATGTAAACGAGTAATGCAAATCAATACAGTGACAATGTACAAATCACAATTCACCGGTGAAACCCTTTGTGCAAGGTACTTCTGACAGCAGAAATCTAAAGGTACTTCTGACAGCAGAAATCTAAAGTTCGTTAAAAATTAAAAATTACCGACATTAAAAAAACCCGGAACGATCGACCGAATGGCAAAAAAATGTACGGACTTTAATAAATTGGCAACAAACAAATTTGGGGCACGGGCCACTACAATTTGCTGTTATGCCTAAAAATTGTGGCTAACAAAATTTACAAAATGTATAAAATCCCCTTCTCCCCTTTATTCCTCCCACAAAAACATTATTCCCGTCGAGAGTTCCGAGATAAATTAATCAGTTCTCCATATAATGAACATTTATTCGAACTGTTTTGTATATTCCTTGTCCCATTGAGAGCGCTTTCAGTGTTGATTTAGTTTTATCACTGGAAAACTTGCTATTTCGAACATCGAAAAATTTTTCATACTCTTGAAGGTTCAACTTTCCTGCATTTTTAATCGATTCCCCATTGAGTGAACATTTTTTAATATCCCTTAAAAGTTTCCAGTGTCGATTCAGCTTCGGCTGAGAGTACACTTGAGAGTTCTGGATGGCGGAATTCAACTGTAAACTGTACTGTGGCTCTAATTGATTTCGGTGTGAACTTCTACTTCAACTTTTACTCTTTTGCATATTCCTGGAGAGTTTTCAGTATTGATTTAGCTTAGGTTAGGGAGCGCTCATTAAGTACTGGGGAGAGGGAGGTGGGGGCTTTTCAAAAACTAACTCAAAACTTTTTGCACCCCAGTGAAATAGCCTTGGAACAATTTTGTACCCCAGCAAACAAAAGTAGCGAATTTTCATGCCCCAGTCCCTTGTACAGCACGATAATTTACCCAGCTACTCAATTGCCGCATCTACGGTATGGCACTATCAAGTTTTTCTTGACAAGGGTTTTACTTTGCTCCACCCGGCATACGAGACCTTCAGTGAAAATACTAACAGTCTGGTACCCAGGGTAACTTTGCTCGTTTAGACGACGTAACGTGACAATTTTCACCTTTTTGTTGTCTAAACTTATAAATGGAGAGTATACTGATATTGCCATTGCATTAGTTCAGAAGCGTTTAGATGTAGGTACCTCCACAGATCATCTGATCACTTATTTGACTTTTAGCATTCCAAATGAAACTTGGCACCCCACCTCCTTGCTGTTTACCCTTTGTTCCGGTCTCCCCGGTGCATAATGACCACTGTCTTATTTCGAAAGCTCGCTATCTCGGACCACATTTTGAATGTTTGAGATAGCGGAGTTCAATTGTACTGCTGGTAAATCTAACTTCCGTTCCGAACTCGCAAAAGCTGTTGTTTTTGTTGATCTCTGGAAATAAACAAAATAAGCTCGAAAGGAAGTGAAAACAGGCCTAATACAACACACGCGCTATGATTAAAAAACAAATGTACAATACTACCTTGATTAAGAATTCTTTCATATGGCTCTCTTTATGTATATATCTATATATATATATATATAAAGGACGGATGATAAAAATAATACCCCATTCACACTGGCACAGTGAATCCAGCTTTGTCTAATCCAGATTAAATTTCAACCAATAAGATGCATTCGAATTCTCGAATTAACCAATTAGAATGCATTATTCGATAATCAAGATTAGTTTAACCTGGATATATTTTCAGTGTGAATGCAGTATAACTTGCACGATATTCTGTAAAATCTGGAACACTGACAAATAAATTCCATAAGATGTAACATTTTTTCAAGGAATCCCTCGTTTCTCTGCGTTCCTTACACAACTCACACTTTAGCGAAAAATTTGAAACTTTACTTGAGATGCCGACATTTTGGAAGCGAATTGAAAAAGAATTCACGGTAATTTCACGAATTGAAAAAGAATTCACGGTAATTTCACGAATTGAAAAAGAATTCACGAAATTGAGAAATATTTAGTCAGAGTATCAAGTAAGTTTGATTGTTAAGCACTTTTCGGATACGCTACAGTACATTCGCCTCGAACTGAATTGACCGCAACCTTTCTACAAGCACCAGATAATATAAGAACGAGGCAAATCATACTCTGAGATATCCGAAAAGGTTTTAACCGTTTAATCGTGAATCCATAATGACGTCTGATCCATCAGAGCACACAGGGAAACAAGAACTCCTGTAACAAGTCAAGACAAGGTTCTACGTAATTACAAACTCAAAAATTGGTTTTATTAATATCTACTCGTGCTTTTCTTTGACAAAAAGTTCAACTCATATACATTTAAAAAGAAAAACGATCTGATATCAGGACAACTGTTTCAGAAAACTGCTTGCATTTATCCATAAATGCATTTGACTGAAAATTTGACATTCATTTAAAATACAATTGAAATTTCTAGCATGTGTCGGAATATTTTCTGGAGAGCACCAGGGGCATCCATAAAGTACGTACGTATTAATTTGATTTTTTAAACCCCCTCACTCTTGTTATTGACCTCCCTTCCCCTTCTACGCAAAATAACAATTGAAAAAGCTGGCAAGAACAATAGATGCACGCTTTCGTTTCCCCCTCCCCATCAGTGCGTGCGTACTTAGTAGATGCCCCAGTAACTTCAACGCTCATTTCATGAAAATCCTGACGAAGAATAAAATCTCTCTGAGATATGTCAAAACAAAATCTCTCCGACATACCCTTCCGTTACGGTAAACGGCTAACTGGGCACCTATGATGATGGAAGGGGAGCAACCTCATCAAGTCAGCGGTATGAATCTTTGAAACTCTATCTACAATGGTTCAATTTTTCTCCCAGAAGTTCTTTGTGATGTTTTGGGAAAATCCACAAGTTTACAATATCATCGCCGGTATTCAAAAGTTTTATGCTCTTTGAAAAATCGATCAACGAACTTCGTAGCTTCTTCCACCAAGTTTTCAGAAAGGACAAAACGGCTCTGGCTGACCAAACGTTGTATGCATGACTTTGCAAGTGTTTGACAGCATTCTTGAAATGCCTGCATAAAAAATATTACAAAAATGAAGTTTATAAAGGTAAACTTCTAGGCAGGCATTTGGAACAAATCCGACTCCTTTTACTGATGGATTTTTGTTTCATTTAAGTTAGTTATAACTTAGAGTTTGGGTTATCATCCAGTCATTTGCAACCACACGTACCTTTCCAAAACATAAAATTAAAATGACTTAATATGTGAGTTTTCAAAGTTAACTTGAAAGAAAGTGTTTATTTCAGTCCATGTTTTTTTTTTTTACATTAAAACAGCTTTTTTTCTTCCTCCTTTCTTGTTTCGCTTGCTTAAATGGAGCTTTAGGAGTTAATAAATTGAAAAGATTTACTAATCAAACTCCTAAGTCGATATTAAAGCAATCAGGTTATCTTACAGTAAAAATGTGGACTGGAAACAAACTATGGTTTTATAATTGAGATGAAAGGTCACGGATGAAGGCTATTTTATTCTCTAGTTATGGCCACGTAAACGTGACTGCAGACGACTGGATGATACCCACAATTTCAACTTTGAAAATTAATATCTCAAGTTATAAGGCACCAAAAATTTCAAACAAAGTACTTTTAATTGAGTTAACTATCAGTGAGTAGCAGCAAAACCATTTCGTAGCCTTTCAGGTAATATTTTTATCGTTAGACTCAATCAAACCCGTAGCCTTCTTTGGGACACCCGGTTTATGATTGTTGAAATTGTAATGAATCTCAAAATTTTCGTCGTTTTTGTTTGTATATGAAAACAACGCCCAAATCCACATGAAAAATTATAAATTAGATTAAAAAATTTTCAAACAAACCTTTCCTGGAGCCAGTCTCCCTATATTCACATAGTGCGATGCCCGCTCGCAAACAGACCTTGACACTATAGTAAACTTGTCTTTGTTTTGATGCGGAGACACATTTTGTCTTTCTACATTTCTCATTTCCACTTCTTCTTGCATTGCCATTTTACAGTAACCATTTGAAACCGAATTGGTCGTGATCAAAAAAGCCTGCGACGTGACGCTCTCGTTGGGTCCATTTTTTATCTGCACAGCGCGTTTCACCTGGGTGTTATCTGCTTTGCTCGGAGTGGTGGACGAAGTCATCGGTACGATGTTGACAGCTGGTGCATTTGTGTACCATCCAAGGATTGAGTTGAATCCGATAATGATTGGCTGAATGAATAAAACACTGATAACTTAAATTCAAACTCATTCCGAAAAATATAAATTTAAATTTTTTGCTCCCCGAAATGATAAGAGATTCTTTCGTTAAGCATAATTCAATAAAACCACTTACTCATAAAACTTGCTAGACGTAGCAACATTTATCTTTCCAATGTGTTTAACCAATTTTTATTCGACCAAGAACATGGCAAGTGTTGGTGCTAAAATTAGTTTGCCGTTTTCATAACATAACATTTTCATCTTCTGCAAAATTTAAACGCCGTAGGTTCGCAAACTAATACAACACTTCAGCCAAACTCTTTGCTGGTTGAGCAGACCAAGTTTCAAATATGTTTCAATGTAGATTCGAGCCCCCGCATGGTCCAAAATATAAGTTTATAATATTAGAGGCTTCAACTTAAAGTTGATACCTAGTTTGCCAAAATATAAAAACTAATCCCTGGGCTATGCAAAAGCAAACGTTCTCAAAGCCAACATGTTATATTTTTAACACATTACAGCACAAGCATTCCTCTATTTTTGGTTTCACTAAGTATAACTCAGTGATCATTGGGTAGATTTCGGCAAACAAGGTATCAAACTGTAGATTGAAGTCTTCTACTTCAACGGCAAACAAAATTATCAAAAATAAAGTTCTGCTGCAGCGACACGGGGACATTTGTTGGCACAACTACCAATAACCTGGTACAATTACCACTTTCCAGTATAAGGTAGAAGTAAAATAAAAAGAATTACCTCGTCAGGGTTTTCAGTCTCCATTATCTTCAAAGGTGGTCTCATCATTTCTGTCAACACAACAATCATATTCTCCCTCGCTATAAGAATTTGCTCTTGCAGGGTATCAAAAAGTTCGTAATTCTCCTTAAACACAATTTTAAAGGCCGACTGAGATTGCATCAATGGCTTGATCTTTCCCCTGTCTTCCATTACAGTGTTTCTTATCTTTCTCAAGTGTTCCTCTAACATAAATAGCATTTCGACTTGCGTAAGATTACACGGCAGCTCGAACATATACGGATCAGTCATTTCTTGAGGCGGATAAATCTCAAGCTTTGAACCAATCCTAAACAACTGCCGAGCAATGTCAAGTTTCCTCACTCTTGCCAGGCAGTTGAGATAAGCTCGAAATGCCGTCGGCGCGTTATGCATGTCCTTACTCTCCATAAAGCTGTAAACATTTCCTGCGTTTTCCACATCGTTCTTCTCCGAACGTTCAAGCAAAAGCATTTTAAAGTACTGCATAGCAGCTTTCGACGGTTCTCCAACCTCCTCAATGTGGTTAAGCACTTCGTAAGCACCTTCGTAGTCTTCCGTTCGCACCAGCAAGTCAACAAAACTTGTCAAAACTTGTCTTCTCTGTCGATCATCTTCAGTAGTTAAAGTTTCGCCCTCGTTGTCCGGTATTCCGTATGTCGCCCCGCGAAGCACTTCCAGGGCGCCATCAAGTTGCGGTTCGTCTAGCTGCAAACACAACTGAACGGCGACCATTGTTATTTCACACTGAGTCCTATCTGGTTCGTTTTCGTCAAAATGCTGCCCAAACAACGAATAGTTTATCTGGAGAGCATGTAGCAAATGCAGTATTTGATATGCCTCCATAAAATCTTTTTTATTCATGAAGTGAAAAATAAGTTGCACAGCAAGCCGGCCTAGATATTCTTGATCCTTGTCATGCAATAAAATTAACGGACTTCCCGCGCGGTCAGCTTCCTCATCCGCGTCAATGCTATGAATGCCGGGAATTTCTCTTCTCACAACTTGAGTTAAAGTTTCAAACCTTTCAATTGGACTATCTTCTAATAAAATTTTGTAAATGGCCGAAAGCAATGGATTGTCTATCTCGACATTTTGTTTTCTTGTATCTGCGTATATTTTGCACACCCCATTGAAATCATGTGACTGTGTCGCAAGCTGTGAAACAAAATATAAATGCTGACGTATACCAAAATGCAAAAACGCTAAGGTACAATAATTACAATAAAGCGCTTCTGCCTCAGAAATAATCAATAAAATCACTTACCAGTGATGGTAATTTTCAGTGAAGTGCGGCGCTGGATAATAGGGAGTTTGTTAAATCGCCAAAATAAACCCCATTTCCTTGGATAGCCATTTTTCTTACTTTTCCATGTAAACAAGGGTAATCTATTTCAAAATTCGGCAAATGGCAACACCTTTGATAAAGCGAACTAGTTTGACTGGGAACGGCCATTATGTATTGTTAAAAACTGAAAACATACAGTTGTGGTGATGTAAATATTGAAAGACAACTTAAAGATCTCCTTGAGGATTTCCGTTTGCACGCTTTCAGTTTATCATTTGGAAATTAACCATAAAAAAACAAGAGGATACGAGGTTCTCGTTGACTAGAAAATCTCACATTTCTTAAGATGTTCAAAAAGAAAAGAAACTGAGGTAGGCTCTCTATTTTCGTTGCATATACAGCATATGACGATGAGCAGGAGCAATCGAATAAAAATAGCCATAAACAATATCTTACAAGACAATATTCGCCAGAAAATACACTAAAAAAGCTTTCGTATTCTCTGGCGAATTTCGTTTTTTTAAGAAGTTGGTATCGTTTATTTCATTCAATTTCTCTCAACTCTTTTGAAATACGAGCAATTAAAAGCAAACTATTCTTTATTGAAACAAAACTTAACAAAATACCCAACTTACCATCATCCTGTTAAAACATTTTCGATACTCGTGACTATACACGGACAATTCACTCGACACAGAGCGCAAACGAGTAGCAGGTAGAGCCTTATTCATTGATCCATTGGACGTGTATCCCGAGTCTGGCTTGGTTCGTTCTTCAGAATTTGCTCGAGCAATCGATGTTTGTTCAAATACCGTTTGCGTATTTAGTATTTCTTCAAAGGGACTCTTGAGATCCGGCACTGGGAGCATGTGCGAAAACTTACATTTATCACCAAATGGACATTGCTGGTTATTGATAAAGTAGTTGCAAACCCTATAACGAAATAATATCAATCACCAACATGACTGACTAACAATGAAATCAATATGAAGCAATCACAAATTGATTCATTTATGCGTTCATTAAATCACGCTTATGATTTGAAATCAGCTATTTCCCAGTGCCTGATAAACACCCCCTGATTTACCGCGCCCTCGTTTAAAAAAAAAGTACACTCAGCCAATAAAATCATTCTATATTAGGTTCTTCCGATTCGATTGCTGAGAAAAAAGTTCCCAATCACAATTCAGTTTTTCCCGCAACTCTCCCATAACCCCAGGCTGATTAAACCCAAAATAATCATTTAAAACATACCTGTTTTCAACCACGGAACAATCTTCCAAATCTATCAAAGGTGGAATCCCTTCTTTGGTATCAACAGTAGTTGGTACGCTAATAACAGAGCGGTTGGAAAATGTTGCAGTAGTGCTTCTCATGAGATTTTCTTTGACAACACGTGACTTTGGATATGACCTCTTCATTGCAGTGAAAACATCAATAACCGCTTCAGGATTCTCGTCCCAATCTTCCAAAGCAGAAAAAGCCAAATTGTACGTTTGCCATGACGGTGTTAGCTCGGCATTCTTAAGCTGAAATATCAAAAAATAGACCTCAGCAAAACTAGTTTCCTTAGCAAAATTTTAAAAAGCTACAGTTTAAATGCTAAGTTTTGATTCATCAATAAACCAAATTAACTTTAAAAAAAATTCTGTTCTTACTACGTTCTTACTATTGGAGCATATGACTACATCATTTAATTCCTATTGGATTTTAAAATTTTTTCTTTTCTAGTTTCTTCAAAATTAATACATTTTTCAGGAATTTAGAAATTATGGTGAAACTTCTTAGGGTAAAGGTTCTTAAACGTTGTGGTTCATATATGCGGGTTTATTTATGTAAGTTGGCATCTTGCATACACAGGAATCCTTTATAATCCTATGAGTTGAGTGAGTTATCGTATTTAACGTGCCTAGCCCGCAAAAGTCTCGAAATGGCTTGTTTCCAGCAGGGAACACGGGTCATACAGTTTCAGTTTCAGGCACATACACTCGCTATTCTTGCAAGGTATGGGTTTCTGCGCTTGGCGCAGGGGGACCTTCCCCCACCCAGGGCGATCCCGGCCCTTCCTCTCGATGTGACCACACCTCGTGATTCCTTTTGCCTTTGCCTGGAATTACAGAGAGTTAGCAGCTCTCC
>JAYJMH010023893.1:0-18770 GCA_036873815.1 Phacellophora camtschatica
CCTCGTGATTCCTTTTGCCTTTGCCTGGAATTACAGAGAGTTAGCAGCTCTCCTCACACTTTCGCAGCAAGTATGATCAATTTTAAAGTTCTCCTATCTTTCCCACAAAGTAATAAGATTCTTGGGGAGTCACGCGCCCCTTCGTCAGACGTCAGACGAGTGTGCTGTGCCATTGTCATTGACAAGCCCATCCTGTCTTCAATGCACAAAGCGCACCCGCATGGATCCTTGACCCTTGGAAATCCCAGATGTGAGGAGAACGGCGATGTAAACCATGTTCAGGCTTTCTTTCAAAAAATCAAAATTATGTGATTAAGAAATTAAAAATCAAATAAATTGAACCATTGTTTCAGCAGCTACATTACGCTATTTTAAGAAATTTTTGGCTGTGAAATCATCTCCCTATTGATAATGTATCGTGCATAATGAAGAAAAGTTGCTTTGTCGTTGAATTGCCATGTTTTACTTACATTCCCGTTATCTTCATTAAATTTTGTTCTCAAAAACTCTAATATTTTAGTGGCCTGCCTTGGCGAAAGCGCGGAGTTGACAATGTTCCAGAGAGTTGCCTGTTTAAATTCGAGAGAAAATGCGTGAAATAGGCCAGTTACAAACACAACTTCACGTTATCTAAACAAGCAATTAATGGAACTGGCATAACACAGACAGTAAAAACAAATAAAACAACATTTGAAAGGTATGAAATATTAGTTAGAATTTTGAAAATAAACAACAAATCATATCCAAAGCCTTCATCTAAATATCTACAATAAGATGTCAAATAACCCTTATATACTTTAGATTTGCGTTACTTTAGAAATCTCTTATCTACTTTATAAATATACATTTCTTCATTTGCTAATGACGAATATTATACGATATATACTCCAAGCTAATTTTATACTACATTTGTTTCTTTGAAATCCATACATTAAAAATTGTTCCATTTAAAATGCACCCACTTCATTCTTTTCATTGTTTAGGTTAATTAGATTATCTCTACGAGAGAAAAAAAGTGTTATAAGGTTACAGAGCGTGATTAAATTGAATTAATTCTACATTGCATTGCATCCTTGCATGTCATTATACGTTCCGATTTCCTATACAGTAAATAGCTCCCCACTCTTAAACTCTTAAAATCATTCTATCGCTCGTCTATTATTTTCCTCAATATTTTGAGCCTCAGCTTCTTAATTTGCAGTTTCTTGATAACGGGGATCTACTGTATGCTAAACTGATTGGCCCAAACAAACAAAAAAAGATAAAACAAAGCAATTGAACGATAAAGATTCATTCAGAAACTCGTTAAGAAAACATCGTTGCGTCGAAGGTAATTTGCCTTAGAAGTTTTTATTTGCTGTTATACTAACTGTCTCCTCATCATATTTTCCTAAATATTTTCACTCAGCTCAGGTATGAAATGTCAAAATGTAACTTCGCAAATTACAAAAAAAGTTCCTGCAATTCTTAATGTTGAATATTCTGAAAAGTAATTTTTGAAAGCTCGAAAACCGAAAAGTACCAACATCTGTCAATTTTTAGTGTGACTCCACAAAGGCCCACAATTTCTGAAATTTTAAAAACATTCCAGTGATATGTTCTTAATGAGATATGAGTAGAGCAAAAGTAATACTTCAACCTACCTGATAGATAGGCCAGTTGTACTGTTGAACAGGAACCAGACCTGGGTTCACGTAACACAGAGGCTAAAATAAAATAAGGTAATGTAAACATTCATATTTTCCTTCCATGTCGCTAAATGGTTCTGCATCCCCCTGGTTGCAGGTTAAATTCGACTCTGCAACCAGGTTAAATGGTTCTGCTACCAGAGGAACTGCACCCCCAGTTGGGGAAAACTTTGCTTTTGTCGAGGTATTTAATAAAAAAAACACATAAAAATACCTATTTTACTGTCGGGGGAGCTAGCCTCCTCGTCGGGGATCCTGGCGACACCCCTGGTTTTGTGAATATGATACATTGCAAAATATGAAAGATTTTATATGTACTGAAAGTATGCCATGAAATTTTTTTATATTGGAAATTCATTCATTTATACCAAGCTTTAATGAAAAACGAACTTATTTTAAACAAATTTATCTCACCTGACAAACATTTTGAGTAGGGGGGTACGCCATACAATTACAAGACATGCACTGTGGAAAAAACGACAAATAATGAAAAAAGATAAGACGCTATAATTTGGAATTGCATGCTATAAAAAAGTACATCAAAAATAAGCCCGAAGATTTTCTGGAACTAAAAATCCGAAAATGCCGTCAAAAATTTCCTGGCATGAAGCAAAAATGTTGAGAAATGAAGACAAATTTATACGATAAGATGTTATTTAACACTGATAAAAATAATGTAAAACGTTTCCTATAATCTAAAAATATCCATATCTAATCTGAAAGTATCCTTATCTAATCTGAAAGTATCCTTATCTAATCTGAAAGTATCTTTATTTATTCTGAAAGTATCCATATTTAATCTAAAAAAAACTCGTACTTGGCTCGGATCCACTGGCACCAAAACTAATGGATCATTTGCTGGAACCTTTTGAGGTGGCAAAATGGCTGCTGGTTTCACAGGAGACATTGGTTCTGTAAAAAATAATTTATCATACCATTATCATTAAAAAATGGAGCAAATGACAATTAAACTAATTCTAGCTGAAGTTAAGGTATTAATAAGACAATAATTGGTATGGTCACAAATTCAAAATCTCGAGTCCATAAACATTTCAATAATAGGAAAACAAAATAATGTTTGTTTCCTTAAAAATAGTACCTCCAGTTCCAGTTGAAGACGTCGGAGAAGGTTGAAATTGACTTCCCTGATAAGAAAAAATTGTGTGACATATTTAACCTTTCTGCCATGAGGACCTCTTGCTGAACAAAACGTCAAATTTTTTAAGAGCAAATGCGGACCTTTCTATTAATTTCTGATATGTTAACGTAAGTTTGTATGTTGAGTTAAAGTTGCAAAATAAAATTATAAAGAATTCGCTAGTTAATTGAAAACACGAAACATCACAATATAGCTACTTACATTTCTTCTCACAGCCTTTCTGATTCTCAATCGTTTCCCCTTCATTATAATCGATTTCTGAAAATCAAATCAAATTTATTATTTTGACTAACATCTTCAATGACATTAGATTAGTCTCTTAGAATAACATCTTTAATAACATTTTGTCCATCGAGCCTGATCTTAGGCTAACACTATATTATGAGAAACGTTTCCAAAAATTAATTGTAAAACAAACAGTCAACTTCTTTCTCCCAGCGGGTGAAAAATTCCGACGTTTGAAAAATCACCAAAATTTGATTTGGTTACGAATTTTAAAAACTTGTTTTCTGCTAAAACGCGAGAAGGATCAAGTTAATTTTAGAAACTGTCGTTATTTTAGTAGCTTTGACGAATGATAACGTGATTTCAACTTGAAAAACCTAATTTTGAGCTATACTTTTCAAAATCTTTGTAATTCAAATTTAGAAAATATTTTTTAAAGTGTTTAATACAGAAAATCATATTTTTGCATCATATTTATAATATAACATTTCTAATAATATGACGTGATGGCAACATGCAATAAGGTGATTTATTAATTTCTCATAACAACTTATGCCATACATCAAAATCAAGTCGGTCGCTTTTGAACCGGCAAAGTTACATTTGTTTTCAATGTGCTGGTGAAATATTTGACATTGCTACAATTAATCTAATCCTTCCTGTGGATGAAAATGCAATGAAAAATTACCTTGATTAATAACACTTTTGGATTTTGGGGATTTTTCAAATGTCGGAACTTTTTTTGGGCCACCCAGTAAAACATTATTTTCTCAACAAACCTTTTTCAATAAATTTGAAATATCTTCTGGTGTTTCGAATGTAACAAACCCATACCTTTAATAAACAAATAAATAAATTTACAAATTCTGATTTATATAATTAACAATTGCTGATGATAAATTTGAATTTAAGGTGTATTTAATTGGTAATTCTTTCAAAACCTTTCAAATTCTGAAAATAGAAGACTTAGCAGGGAAGGAAACATATTTTACAAACACAAAATCTTGAAAACGAGAATCTCTTTAAAGAATAAAGAATTTTTAGAAGGCCTTCCAAACCTTTCAAGTCTACTGTTTTCAGAATTGGTAGACTACCAATAAAATATACGCTTAATGCACACTTTTTTCAAAAATCTTGAAATACGCTTGAGCACTGAAAGTTTCTTACTTTTTAAAAATTGAACTCTAAAGGCCTTAAAGGAAATGTAATATGCTATATTCAAGTATAATTACGATTAGCTTTTCTCCTCAAAATGAGGGGGTTCACTCCACTTTTCTGAATGAAAAAAATTGCTTTAAAAATCTTTAAAAAATTAATGTAATAAATATCTTACCCTTTGCATTCACCAGTTTTTCGATCCGTAACGATTCTGACGTCTTTTACCGTTCCAAAATCCGAAAAGAATACTTCTAATTCTAGTTCTGTTGTCTGAAAAATAAAAATATCAAAGCATCAAATCCATTAACTTTTATTTTTCAAATGCCAAACTGAAAGAAAAGTCTCTCCTAGCTATTCCATAAATAATTTTGAGTAGCGGTTAAATTGTTGGTACTTACATCTGCAGGAATACCTCCAAGAAAAATTCTGTTTGGAATTTCTAGTCCCCCATCCGCCATAGGTATACCAACCGGTACTTGAATCCTTATTGCCTAAAGTAAATAAAGTTCCAAACGTAAAAGGAAAAGAAAATATGGGAACGGTGGGAACATTGCGGAAAGTCTTGGTATCAATTTTTTAAACTAACTGAAAATAAAGTAGGACCCGAGTTAATTTAAAAAAATGTTTAATTTGTCCCATTTTTTACACTCTCTGAATTGCGGACCTGATAGTGATATAAACAAAATTATTGTGGCCTTCTCATGCTGATATTGATAAAAATTGGCAGTAAACTACATTGAAAGATATCGCCCTCTTTAAAAAAAGTGAAACAAAATGATACGAAAATAACCCGGCCCTTCGTTGTAACTCAATGTTAAATTTAGTTTATATCCAATCAATCATGCATTCCCTTGGGGTGGTGCTCAATTGTGATTGGTTATAACAATATCACATTCATCCAATAAAATGTCGAGACAAGCATACCATTGTTTTTACATCCAATGAAATTCAGTAAAAATTAAGAATCTTCGAGAAGCTTTCGTCAGTTTTCGAGACCTGTTATGACATGTCCACTTCAAGCCTGGATTTTTACAAAATTGATGGACACGGAGCCAATTAGAATTTGAAACGGTTCCAAACAATTTACGTGCAAATTCAAAGAAGGTTTTTGTAGCATTCTCAAAACAAAACGAAAACGAGCAGAAATGGTAGATCTCTGGGCAAAAAGAAGAAAGTTTCGTTCATTGTTGACAAAAAATTTAATAATTTCCCGGTTAAACTAATTTTCTTCAGTCTGCGTAATATGCTTTACAAAATGTTTCAAACCTTTAGTGAATAAAAGTTAGCGACTCTACCAAACAAAGAGACAAACATTGAATAACAGGAAAATTTCAACTGTTTCCCTAAGAAATTTTTGCTTCTATCACCGGTAGGCCTAGACTACACTCGTTTTTGAACCTTTTTATAAGAACGTCCAAGGGAGATAAGGCCTGAATTTAGAACATGGCAAAAACATGCCACAAGCTAAAACTGACTTAAAATAGTGTGTAATCTGGTACATTCCAACCTTAGATTACATAATTATATAATTAGAACATTTTTACGCTGGAATCGCCGAAAATATAAGAAAACTCGCGGCTTAACTCTAAAATCAAAGTTCTGATAAAAAAAGGTGTATCGCCAGGTATTTGATTCGTCTTTGCGGCAAAGGTTTTAGTTACGTTTGGTGACTCTATCTATTTTCAGTTTATGAAGATAACTAAATTAGGTTTCTTACCGAATAGCCTTGGTAAGTTTCTTAAGTTTAGAGTTTGAACAAAAATTGTTGTTTCACAAATAAAAGCCAGCAACTAGACTGGATTATAGCTTGTGCAATAAAAACACAATGAACACAATACGTTGAAAAATATCGTATCCGATATTATGTAAAAACATAACAACATAAAATTTCGTAGCATTTAAAAAGTTGATTGTTTTGGTCTTTTGGTAATAATTTTTGCAGTATAGCCAGTACATTTTACGTACTTCAGAAAAAATAAGCAGTGTTTGCGTTCTTTTAAAAGTAGCATTCATACACCATACCTGTACCGTAGTCATTTTTTGCAAATCCCCGCCAAGAGTCTTAACTTTCTTCCTTCTTGCTTTCAGCAACCAAACAGAACAACTAAGGTAAATTTGTAACTCCTCTACTTCTTATTTGAATAGCTTAAAAAATATTTTTTTCTGAAATCGACATCATCCCTTTGTGAAGTATTATCATGAGATTCATTTCCTTTATCAATTGTGCAATTCATTTTGTTTATCGTTGCACCAAAACCTCAGACAAAAGTAGCTGATTTTGTTAAATTCAATCATTACATTGGCCTCAATTTGGTAGAACCCTATAACCCTTCCAATTGTGGCCATGCACACTTTTCTTAAGCCATACTTGATCCCAAGTTGACTCGTTACCAACCCCTCCCTCGCCCGCTTCTGTAGTTGCAAGTTGTAGGACTAGTTTTAGCTCCCCAATAATTAAAGTCAGTCGTGTTCTATTTATTACAATTTCCAATAAAACCTTTGTTCTCTAGGCCTACAAGGTTTTTTTTATAAGAACAACCTTTGCGGAAGAAAGAGGATGAGATTTGGGTAAAATTTTATTTGGAATCTCAGAAGTTACTTACGTTAAGTACAAACAAAGCATGCAGACATTGAGCACTTGACCGGAAATAGACTTTAAACATGTTTTTGAGAAGGGTATGGGGGTGGCAAGTTTGTAAAAATTAACCCAGAAGTAAGAACAAATCCAGACTGAAATCAAAGCTAGGTGTTCTCATAAAAAAGTATATTGTTCTGAGAACAATAGCCCTATTGTTCTAAGAACAATAACCCCCAACCTGCATCAGTATGTTGCATGTAAAAATAATTTGGATGCAGTTTGTTGGCCCGAACACATCGTCAAAAGCAAAATAAAGTTTCTCTGACACTGACTCTTCAAACACAAGGCTTCAAAAAACTCAAAGAAAACGGCTACTATTGCATCACAAAATGTAGCAATATATCGAGGTCAAATCCTGGCGCCACACCTGACACAAATAGGAACAAATTAGCAGATTGAAAATTGGGAATGGTTTTTAACGATCAGAAAATGTCATTTTTTTTTTCTAAATATGTTCTATATACGTTTTTTCAAGGTTCAAATTCTAGATATATAGTGTTGTATCAATATGGCGAGAACTCCAATTATCCACCGTATCAATTGATACCACCCGTGATACGAATGTTTACATCACGGGCAAGGGTTGAGGTCAAAAAATGATCTGCAAGCAAGGTGGCATTAGTCTATCCCCCAAAGCTTAGTTTGTTTTGCGCCTTGCTCGCAACAAAGGACTACTGCAAAACCCTGACTTTGTGGAGGAGAGAAAGATTTAAAAAATATTTTATGTTAGGCCTCAGACTGGTAGACTTGTTGCAAATGGTGGTGATTCGAAAAAAACTTAGCCGATGTAGCTTTTTGTCGTATCAATGAAATTGCAGAGACTAAAAATAAAGTGATTTGATTGGTTGACTACAACATTGTGATTGAGTAACTTTTTCTTGAAACACAACTGAGCTAAGTAGTGTCTAAATACTGGAGAGCAATCAATGGGAATATTTGCTGAATTGGCTTTTTTTCAGAAACGATACGAATCTTGTTTTGGCAACTTTTTGCAGTACCAATCACTTGTTGGCGTTGAGCATTTGTGTAGCCAGTCCAGTGTAACTTGCTCCAAGTCTATTTCGTTTCGTGAATCAGTAAAAAATATGTCACTGCGGTGGAAAAAACCCTGCGGAGGAGAGACTTCAGTACAATGAAAATGAAATTTTGTTCTTATGTTACTAAGGTCTCTCCTCCGCATGGTATCTTCCTTCGCAGTGACATATTTTTTACTGATTAACGAAAGGAAATAGACTTGGAGCAAATCTAGTCTAGTGAGGCTTTATTAGGCTCAATTGCGTAAAATGAAGGCCGCGAGTGTGGCTGAAGGATGAGAGCAAACAACAGGGAGCAAATGAGCCTGACCCAGCTTCACAGATGTAAAAAATGAAAATTAGACGCGAAAGCACGAGCCAGGGCCCCATGAGTATAAAAATAGTTATTTTTAAATAACCTTGGAAGTTTTTCACAAATCGGATGGAAATTGATTCACTCAAGAGAGGAAAAGGATCCGCCATACTTGAAAGTTATTCCACTGAGACCAATAGGGAACGGTGATTGGGTAGCGTCAAGTGACACGTTCGTAGTACAAAGACACATTTGGTGAAGAAGACTTTATATGTTTTAATTTTCGTTTGTTTGACACCTATGATGTTCTGGGTGGATCAATAGGAAACTTTTATGATTTGTTTTTGTTTAATTAAAACTTTGAAACAAAAGGAAACTTTTAAATGTCACAACTACAAGAGACGTGAGTAAAAACCCTTTCACTTTCTGTTCAAAATGTTGAAAATAAATAGAAGCATGGGAAGGCGAACAGTTGCTGTCGGTTGTAAATATGATCGCCTGTATATAATGCCAAATTGATCCAGGTAAAATTTAAATGGTGTAACTCAAATACACAGATAAATGTTTTTTTAGTGACCTAAAGTGACCTTTATTTTTAAATAATGCATAAATATAATGAGATCATTAGATTATATGAAACACCGTAGTAGTTTCATTGCCTTTTTCACCCTGGGTACAAGAGATACACGTTTTTTATGAGAAACCAAGCAAGGACCTAAGGAGAGAAAGTTTCTTAATTTTTTGGGGGTTTTGCTAGTAAAAGTTTCTTAATTAAGAAAGAGAAAATAATCTTCGGGGTGGTGTATGACTGCATGTAGACTTGCTATGAGGAAAGAACAGAGTGGTTCAATAGAATGGTTTCTTTTGGACACAAAATTTGTTCTACAACGTAAATATGGTGGTAAGTTATAAAACTGGCGTGATGATGCACGAAAGAAATAACTTAAAAAATTTGAAAAGTTTCTTAGAGTTGTAACACTGTACTCTACTAGTAAAAGTTTCTCAATCGTGCAGAGCCTTCACTAGAAAAGTTCTTATAAACGGGAAAAAAGTACGTGTACTAAAAGTTCGTTTTCCAAAATTTCAGTGAACTTCCTCTAAATTATACGAATTTTTAATGAGCACATGAGACATGCCTTTGAACAGCGGAAAATCTCTCCGGTTTAAATAAGTGGTCGTTTGCACGTCATGAATTTAATGAAAGTCATTTATTTGCCTACGTCTGTATGGATGCAGCATGTTTCTTTTAAAATAAAACTAGCAACAATAATTTCCGAACATTTATTTGTAGTTTTCGTTTATTTAATGTTTAGTTCAAAGCCGCCATGCATTTTTGTAAATGTAGTGCATTAGAGTTGATTAAAAAACAATAATAAAAACACTCATTAAATGACTATGACAAATTGAAGATTTGTGGTTTCTTAAATTCCGAGTATCAGAACGGAAATTTTCTTAGCTTTTCGACGATCTCAGTACTAGTCTTACAAAAAGGAATGTATTTGAATAATAAAATAATTAATTCTTGAGAGAAACTTGTCATATTCATATTGAAATCACAGAAAGAAGCGTTTACGCGCTACAATCATGAAGGCCGCAATTTTTGGCAGTTTATTTTACTACTTTACAATTTGATTTGAGAAAAATTCTTTTTCCCATTTGAACAATTTAAGGTCATGTTTTTCTTCCGAACCTATCTAATCCAAAAGTTTAAAAGAAAAGAAAATTTTAACTTGAAACTATTGTTACCAGGCCCCCAAAGTTGACGTGTCTCCTAGCGACAGTGGCAGTTTTCTGGCAACATTAAATTATCAGAATCATTCTGCTTTCAGCAGCAGGTTTTGGAGAGCTTCCCAAACTTACTATTTTCAGAAGGTTGACATCAAACAACATGAATCCCGAAAAAAAGGCAACCAAAAAATGAATTGGCATTAAAAAACATGCCCTAGGTAATGAGCCTTCGTTTTTGTGTACTGATGTTGCAGAACTTCATGCTTTAAGTGTCAGTCATTCAATGTATGGTTTTTGAAAATAGTCTCGTGTATCGAAGTTTCAATGGAAATCACATTTTTAATTTCTTTTCTGATTTCTTCATGGCATGAAACTTCTTGTTAACTCTTGTTACCATATAAAAACCACTACTAGCTCTTTTCAAACAGGCAACGATTGTATTGAAACAGAAATCAAGTCACAAAAAAAGCTTTTCAAGCACTGCATAGAGCAAAGAAACAAAGTGAAAATTCGTCATGTTCGCCATCTTCACCGTGCAAAGTAATTTCGATATTTTCTTCAAATTCTTCAATTCTCTTCATGCTTTAATTGAGCAAAGATTATGGCCTAGATTTTGATTTTTATTTAGGTCAATTCTCTGAGCTCAGAGTAGAGTCGATGATTTTTTGTCAAATTTATTGAATATCGTGCCCTTTACATGCTTGTGTAGAAAATAAACAAAATCTCTCGCTATTTGCGTCCTTCACCAGCCACAACAAACTGTTTTTGGATTAAAGTGTTTTTTGTTTCCTTGTATTTATAGGTTTTTAAATTAAAATGTATGTTATGTCTCGAGGGTACGGTGGCCTGATGTGGTAAAAATATATGAAACTATTCTGAACGGATATGAATGATATCAATCGAGAAATGCGATCTCCAGGGGCAATTGGGGTATTACCTTGTTAGACAAATCAGTAATTTACTGCACTCACTGCGAGGAATTTCATTGAATGAAAAAACAGAATTGTGAAGAATAGATGATTTCGTGGGTTTTTGCTTTATTCAAGTTAAACATCTATTGAATGTTCTTCTCAATTTGGGCTGATCTAGTCTGGCGGTTTAAAACTATTTTCCAATATGCACTGGATTCTAAAACAGAATCTACAATTCAAGAATCTACAATACCTAGACTCACTTCAAGTCTATTTCATTAAATCAGTAAAAAAAGTATGTAAGTAAATAAAAATATGTTCCTGCGGAGGAGATAATGAGGAAAGTTTCCCCAAGAACATATTATGTTTATATTAATTTTCTTATTGATTTAACCAAATAGACTTGCATAAATCGTTTGAAGATTTAATCAATACGAATGATTTAGTCAATATATGTGTGGCAACAAAATCTTCATTTAAATAAAACTAAAATCTTAAAAATGACAAAATATAATGCTTTTTTTGCTGATTATATTTTATGTTCTTACAATTCCAGCTTTAATTAAACATTGTCTCTCTGCTTCATTTAAATAATTAAGTAAGTCTATAAAATATGATTGCTTGCCAAGTTCTTGCATGAACGTGGTAAGATATAGCTGAAACGAAACAATAAATAAAATGTTTTAAATTGCTAAAACGATGAAAAACTAGCGGTTGTGATTGACAATTGTGCTACTTTGTTGTTGAATATAAATTAGAGATCTGATATTAAAAAAATTGATAATTAAATCATTACCAAAATGCAATGGTAACGAAACATTTCAATTTAAATCATTTAATGTTCAAAGGACTAATTCAATGTGACTTGAAAATCATAATTTTAATATTTCAAACTTCTAACTGAAAGCCCACATTTAACCGTGCTTTTTTCTTTTCTCATCGACAATCCATTTTCTGAGGAGAGTAATAACACTCACTCTCCCCAGGCTACCCTCAAATGTTAGAGGAGAGCTGTACAAGGAGAGCTCTCCTTGAAAAATAAATTGCTCTCTTCAACGGTTGTTTATCTAATTGTTTTGTAATGAATTCACATAGAAATAGCTCCCTGAACCTTTAACAAAGGGAGAAATTCTTTGCTCTCTTGCTAAAAACTCATGGCCAGGTCTGCGAATCCAGTTAACTTCACTTCAAACATTGCACGAAACTATACTCTAAAGATAATGACAATAATTTAATTGGTATTAACTTTCGTGGGAATAAAAACACTAAAATCTTACTTTCATGTTAGTTTCATTTATTTCATCATCTTTAATGTCCTGATCATCGTCCACTTCGTCATCATCATTTCCAAAATCAAAACCTGAAAATATTTAACATCATTAAAAATATTATTCATTTTGATCTGATTTTTCAACTCTAATTTCATCAGTCTTCTATAATTAGTTCACCCCGGAATTTAACAAAAAAAATTTATAAATGACTAATGAATTATCCATCGCATCAGGGGGAGGGGTAAAAAAAAATGAATTAAATTCATTCATCGTTAAATGATTCTCGAAAGCATTGATGAAATATTCAAATTTCCTTTTAAATTTTCACAAGATTTTAAATAACTGCAACTAGCCATATGAGCCTTCTGGCGTGAAGAGATTTCAAATCAAATCTAAAAACAACGAAAGGCCTATTCAAGACAAGGCAATTGAAAAAGCCATATACGGTGTATATGTGACTGTCTGATTTCCCACATTAATGTGCAAAATCTGTGTAGTTCCTCTGTTCAGTGTTATCAGTGTATATCCTAAGTTTAATCCTTCAGGTAATTTTGCTTCTGGGTCTGGTTCAAATATTGCTGGAACTTGACTTGTGAACCTGACAGAAAACATCTGAAAACAGTGAAAATGACATGACAGTGAATTTAATTCCTATGAACAAATCACATGTTAGTGTTACCTGGATAATCAGAAGATGCTGCAAACATAGCTTCTATAACGCTCTGTAGTGTCTTTTCTTTAGGTGAAACGTTTTCGTTTTCATCGTCAACATCTTCCCATTCTTCGCCGTCCTATTGGTCAGATAAACAATAGCCAATCAATCAAAATGCATTATTTAAAACAATAGATAATTAAAATATCACTCTTGCTAACAATTATTGCCAATGTTCTAAAATTTGCTGCAAAGAACACAAAAGTAGGATTTAGAACAGAAGAACTGTTTCAAAGAAGAAAACAGTAGAACAAATAGAAGAAACTAGAGAGTGCTGTTGCTGGGTCACCCAAAAAACAATCTCCGTTTCCAGGGCTGTAGCTCGAAATCCGTGTGGCTATAAATCTCAAATTGCCCTGAAAAAGACGTCCGAAAAGCAAACTTAGATATAGGGATATTATTCAGTAATCTGCAATTACGTTCTTATCTCAAAACTGGAAATTAGAATAGCCTCTATCCGCGAGCTTTCATATTAATTTGAAGAAATATCAATTATTTCCAGTCCATGTTTTGAGATTAGAACAACCTGCTTGCTTTAATGGCGACTTCGAAGTTCAAAATTCTTTTGGCTTAAAAACTCACAAATAAGGGCTATTTTAATTGTTAATTTTTGACATGTAAACGTGATTGCAGAGGACTGCATGATATCCCAAAATCTAAGTTTGCCCTTCGGAGGTCCTTCTGACGGCAATTTGAGATTTGTAGCCACACGGATTTTGAGCTACAGCCCTGCAAAAGGAGATGGATAACTAGTTATGGTGACGGAGGGGGAAGGGGGCAAAGAGGCATTCGTACCATGTGTATAAATTTAAATAAATTACCTCTCCTTCGTCGTCATCATCAGTATCTTCAACGAGTTCGCTCTTTTCCAATTCAGATGCAAATTCATTTACAATGAGTTTAAATATTTTTATTCCTATGGGAATCATCGTATACTCTTTTGTACCTGCACAAAAAATGTACCGGGTGAACTAAAAAAAAACTATCTCGGTTTCCACGGATGCAACTTAAAATCTGTGAGGCTACAAATTTCAAATTTTGATCGAAACGACGTCCGAAAGTTTGGGATATCATCCATCTATCTACGATAAAGTATACAAAACTGGAAACTGAAATTTTCTTTATTCGTGAGTTTTCAGGTTAATTTAAAAGCAACCATGTTGTTTTAACGTCAAAACATGGATTGGAAATTCATGATGTTTCTTCAAATTAATTTGAAAGCTCACAAATTAGGGTAATTTTAATTTGCATTTTTGGACAAGTAAACGTGGTTACAGATGACTGGATGATATCCTAAATTCTAAGTTTGCCGTTCGGACACCGTTTTATGCACAATTTCAGATTGATAGTCTCATAGCCTCATAGTCTCATGCGTATTTTGAGCTACAGCCTTGCAAACAAAGATGGTTTTTTTTAGGTCACCGGATGTATTATAAAGTAAGTAATTATTCTTAAACCTGACGATAACATAATAAGATAATCCTATGAAAATGAATCTTCAATGGAAATAAAAATTCATGCTATTAATGATAACAATTTACATCTAAAAAATCGTACCTGATTTGCTTTTCGATCTTGTTTGTATTTCTAAAAAACAGTTTACTCTATCATGTAATTTGTCTCCATTTCTTGATTATATTGATAAATATTTACATCAAATTTGTAAGCATGTAAACCACTCTTTTGGCACATACATTAGACAGACATTTTAATTTTCTGAACCTCACTAGTGGTAAATAAAATTTAACACAGTAAATTAACCAAAAACACGTGTTGAATGTTCCCTTTCAAAGTAACAGATATTACGTTTTAAATCTTAAATAAAACAATTCAACGAAAAAGGAGAGATAAGAATTTAGCCAGAATGAAAAAGCAATCTTTATTACAGATCCGAAATTTTGGTCCAACCAGGTTTTTAAAATTGTCTGCAAAAATGAATTACCGAAAGTTAATATTAAAACTTAGACCTCTTAATTTTACCTAACAAGAAAAAATTACAGGCAAAATAAATGACAACAAATTATATTGGCTTTCTTGATGTTTACCTTTGCCTGTATTTATTTCATCACCAGCAACAATGATTTCTTGGAATCTTTTGTCACCACTGCTCAAGGCATAATGCAAAATTTTGCAAAGAGCATCGCAACTACAAGAAAAGAATTCAATAATTTTTTTACTATTTATGTAACTGCAAACAATTCTTTCGCGTGCTAACAGAGAAGAGAAGTATCTACAAAGCATAAATCTAATGATATAGGTATTCATATTAAATAACAAAGAAAACAATGCTTACGTTAGAAAAAAAATGAAATTATCCTTGTTAGTTAGTCAACCTTTAGTTAGTTAATCGTCTCAATAACAAAACAAAACTTGAAGTTTTTAACGCCATTGTGTCTTGAAGCCACTTCTTATAACAGCTCTCGTAATATTATTTTTCGCTTCCAATACAAATGAAATAATCTGGTAACATTTTTCTAGCATTCCAATGAGAACTGTGTTTGTAAGAAAATGCAAAAGTAGTGAGGTTCGAATCAAATTACCTAGCCTTTCGTTCGAATGCTCCATAAAAAGAATTTTGCCTGGCACACCACTCAGTCAAAACATATTCTAAAGCAGCTTTTCCAGTTGGTCCAGGCACCAAACTAAGAAATTCGAGAGTCATTTCCAGCTGATATCGAATTAATTGTATAAATACCATCAGCAGAGACTGCAAAAACAAATGTTAATCAAATTAATTTTAATTGAAATCACGAAATTTATGTCAAAACATAAAAAACTTACATCAAGACATCAAACATTTCTTTATACAAAATAAAGCAAAACTTTCTTTTCTAACAAAGACAATTCAAGAGCACCATGACTGGTAATCCTTCGCAAATATTTCGTATTAAAATTTCTTGTTTTCTTCACAATTTCACAGACATTACAATGTTATGTTACCTGAACAACATTTAATGCTTCTGCTTGCTGCAATTTCCCAAGAACAGCTCTTAGAATCATCTGTAAACTGTCACCTAATGCAGCACCCACCTAAACGAATGAAAAAAGTCTTACAACAAATTACAAACTGTTAATTATCTCTATAAACCCCTTTACTGCAAATTTCAATCTTTAGATCTTTTCATATCTTGATTCGTCTTTTCCTTCTTTTCTCAAAAATTTCTCATCTCAAATAAGCCTCCTTAAATTTCATGAACATGCCTCTTTCATCCCATCACAAGGTTTTTGCAACCTCGTCATTCCTAAAAATGTTTTAAAAACAATATCCCTGTTTCATAATTTTGATTAGTTCATACGAAGATTTTCTGATTTTTGATTGACTTATAAGAAAGAGCAAATTCTTGCGTCAACATTTGAACAAATCTCTTGAAAAGACAAAACGAGATGTTTTCTCGGCATGAATTATAATTAATACAAATGCAGTTCATTAATTACATCATGGTCTTTTTTTTCATCTCTGTAAAATATGTAATCGGATCAAGTTGAGGTTCATGGCATCACGTGATACATATGATAATAAACAGTAAATGAGCACAAATCATTAAAAGACATCAACTTAATAAAGCCGCACCTTTATAACTAAAATATTGATGAGTTTTCCAACAAATACGGCACTATTTTCTTGAATTCGTGGGTCAAGTAAATGTGTAATTACTTGCATCACATAGTCAAGGCCAGATACGCCGTTATCATCTCGCCTGAAACAAAAACAAGCATATCTATGGTATATACATTTGTGGCATATGAAGTGTATTGATTAAAATCTACAAATTCATTTATTGTTATTGTAACCATCAAAGTTTTATGTTGGTATTTACGTCTGAAAAGCATTCAATTAAAATTTTTTAAATTCAGTCTAAAAGAAAACGTTCTTGGATTATATAAAACAAAATATGGTATCAAAACGGTCAATAAATTTTCTAGAAAATACTTACCAAACCAAAAGTTTATCCGCAGCACTGGATACAAAAGCTCTGACGCACTCTCCTCCACTCTGCATAAAATTAAGAAAAAAGTAAAATAAAAATATTAACAAAAACATAATTCATTCTTGTAAAATTCTTGTAATTTTGCAAAACTCAAGATGATTCTTTTTGTCGAACAAGCAACAAATTTCATTTACAGGTTCGTAACATTTGCTGTTCGGATAATCATCGTAATATTTTCACATATTTTTGGTTGATGGTTTAATAATTTTGTTTTGTTTAAATGAACTTATCCAATAATTCGTAGCTCTAAAGAGTGTCTTGTTAGTCCTAATAATTTGATTTTAAGAAAAGGTCAATATTGTTGCTTTTTCGATCCGAAGATTCTTGGGACAAAATAAGAAAATAAAACTACAGAAACGATGCAAAAAGGAGTAAACTCAACAATATTTAGAGCTATATTTCGTCCTCCTGATCTACAGGACTTCTTCAGAGCCAGATAAACTAAATCTAAAATTTACACAAATTTGAATAGGAGGTAAAGTAATATTTTATCGGGTGACCCAAAAAAAATAATGCTCGTTCGCAGGGCTATGGCTTGAAATCCATGAAGCCACAAATCTCAAATTGTGCACAGAAATTAAAGCAAGCATGTGGTTTTAATTTCAAAACATGGACTGGAAATAAATGATGTTTCTATAAATTAACTTGAAAGCTCACGGATTGGGACAATTTAAATTTCACGTTTTTGACAGGTAAACGTGGTCGCAGATGTTTGGATGATATCCCAAACTCTAATTTTGCCTTTTCATCGTCGTTTTGAGCACAATTTTAAATTTGTAGCTTCACTGATTTCAAGCTACAGCCCTGCAAACGTGGACAGTTTTCTTGGGTTACCCGATAGACAAATACCTGCATTATGGTATAATCTTCAGAACGAACAATGCGTTGAACTACTGCAGGAAAAGAACGGCTTATCAACAAATCAGGAATAGGCTTTGCACTGTGTCTAATTATCTCAATCAAAAGATCCAGTGAAGACTGAAATGAAAAATAAAAAACCTTTTTGAACCAAAGGAAAGGCGGTGTTGCCAATCTAGCGATAGGTATAGCATCAATGAGACGCCTAGTTATTCCAAGGGAATAGTCTATTTGGTACGTAACTTGCGAGTATCAATGATATGATCTCAATAAGAGAAATTTAAGAGCAGAGTAGAAGCAGAATGTAAAATTGTCTCAATAGTCAAAAGGAATCCACCGTGTTTCCTACTTCCCAACAAAGCAACTGTTTTAGATGCACTTATTTCAAATATAATCCTCCGCCAGACAGCAATTTATCGTACGAATACTTCAGAAATACACTTCTCACAAAATGTGAAATAGATTCAAGATTTGCACTTTTCATAAGATTAAATATAAATTATGACTAACCGGAACGAGGGCAACAGGAACCTTATCCAAAGATGCTTCAATCACACTTGATAGCATTGGTACTGTCTTTTCAAGAAGAACCTGTGGTTAAGAAAAATTCATACTGCTGAGAGTTATATTCTCATTTTCATGGTAAAAACGTTCAAATGAATCAAAGTGAGTAGGAACACCAAAAATGACGTGAAAAAGTTTTTTTTAAAACACTGAAAAACTTAAATGTCAAGGAGAGAGTTAACATGTTTACATTGTCGAAAGTCACATGTTACATTTTTGGCGTGCAGCACTGTCAACGTATTAGTCATCAGAGAATGGAATACCTGAAAACATCCTGGATTAAGAGCCAAAATTCCAAATATCTCTCCAAGCACGCTGTTCAAATGGACATCTGAAAAAATCATAAATCATAATACAATAAAAAACAGAGTCAAAACATGATGCAAATCTAAACACCAAGCAAATTTAGAACAACATTCGACATGTGATTTCATTTATGCACACAAAAATTATTGTATTTCCCTACTATCATTCCTTGACTTCAATTCTCTAAGGGCCTGATTATATGGAGATTTCAGCTCGGGGTTGAAATTTCAACTCGGA
>JAYJMH010023904.1:0-18767 GCA_036873815.1 Phacellophora camtschatica
TAAAGGTGGTCGCACCCACCTTTTTCGTATCGCATATTCTAATTTTGTCCCTCGGACATCGCTTTCAAAATAATTTGTTGTTTTTGGCCCTACCGTTTTCGAGGTACAAGCCACCAAACAGGTGAACTTTATTTTGAGACACCCGGTATATATATACGTCAGGCCCGGCCATAAGATTTTTAGCAGGCAAGCATTTACTTAATATAATAATGTAGTAAAATCCACGATGACTGTGCTGCACGTCGGATCTTTTTAGATGCTTGCGGCGATGTGAGTTTAAATAATATTGAGTAGTAACTCCGCAAAATGGAGTGAAAAAAGACAAACGAATTAATTATTAAACTTTTGTTCCTAAAGCATCGATTTGTTCCCCTTGTTACTGTTCAGGGGATCTATTCTTACGTAAGCTCACTGAAAACAATAAGTAAGCAACTCTGAGGAGGGCAATCTGATTGCTTTCTAAGGAAGCAATCAGCCAAGGCAGTAGGCGAGGAAAGCGATCAACGGAGCCTGGAGGGGAGCGAGAACCATAGCTCTCCTCTGACAGCCACGACAGTAGGTGATACTCACAATAACAAATACGTCATGAATCATGAGTCCAAATATCATCCATAGTATGCAAGAAATGAAGCATACAAACACAAATGGAAATGCCATCGATGCTGTACATTTTGTTCGAATTATTTCATTCTGTGATAAAAATGTCAAAATTAGTTCAAAAACTTGTGTAACACAAAAAAGTAACCACATTTTACTGAAATTGTTTACTGGAACGATTGCGAAATATTTTTTATTCATTTTCTGACTTGCTAGTTTTGGCATTATTAAAAATCTTCAAAAAGAACAAAAAAATCAACTTGTCCAAAGCTCAAAAATTAAAAACCAAACAAAACTTTACTTTACCCATTTTGACAATTAACAACAATTTTATTTTCAAGTCACTTAAAGTTTGAAAATTAAGAGCACTGTTTTATTTAAGTAATAAAAACAATTTATTTCACAACGCTGTCAATGGCAAAAGCTAACAAACTTGCAAAGCAAAATTTTATAGGAACAGAAACAATTCCAAAATAATCATATATTTTTTTCACGAAAACATAATTGACGTGAATGCTTATTCTGTTTCTGAAATTATAAAAATCAAACTGAAAATCAAAACTTACAACAGTTACAAGAGGTGACGCAGTCATAATGATGGATAAAAATGTTCCTATCAACCCAAGATGTGTTGCAGCCACGCTGTCCGATATTGCAATATATTTTGCATAAAATAATGTGCTGTAGAGAAAACTTGCTGATGCCAATAAAGTTATGTTTACTTTCCTCTAAAATATAAAGAAATAAAACTAAATTACTTGGAAAAATGGTATTAACATATTTTTCTTATTATTAAAAGAATATTAAAATAGATTTACAACCGCTGTTATTTGAGCCTTAGCAAAATTTCGACGTCTGTGAGTATACTGTAAGTTAGATGCACCATGAATTGCTTCAAATACCATTTTTGACACTGAACTGTAAAAGAAAGTCATGTGCTACTACATAAATGTATCTGCTTACCCTATCTCGGCAGTACAGATAAAATATACATATGTATACAACTTGAAGCAGTGATCCAACTGAGTTGACAGTTTTAATTGTTGCATTATCTTTAATAAAACCATATTTCAGCCAAATTGTTGAGCTGCAAACGAAAATAAATTTATCAATATCTAAACATGCAAGCAACTGCTTCGATATGACTATAGCTAATAAATGCAGGAATTTATTAACGTTATGAGTTTACTTATGCTCCACGAGAAGCACCACATTAGAAATTAAGCAATCAAACAGTCAAATCAAACAATCAAACACAAAAATTAGCAAACAGCTAACCACAACAAATTTCTGAAAGTTCCCAGGCACTTTTTAAATAATTCCAAAATTGTTTGTCTCACAGAAGCATATTTTGTGGTTCATTCGTTATCTTTTGTTTGTTATTTTGATCTTTGTTCCCTGGCATATAATAGATTTGTTGAGGAGGCATACAAATAAATTTCGATTTACCTTACACATGTTGATACAAAGGGAAATATTGGAATATTCCCAACACTTTTCTTGTTAATGATGTGTAAACATGTACTCCTAAAAGACAAGCAAAAATAAATTCAAAATGTTTTCAAACTCTTGATTTTAGAAAAATCTATTTTGTTATTTAATTCCTGTACTGACACTTTAAGATCCCTGAAACTGTCACTTATTCCTGGAACTGTCACAACAATCTTCTTGGTGATCCTCGTGAAATCAAAGAAGAACTTAAACACGTAGTTCCAGTCTTCCATGATTTACCCATACCTGCCAATTTTCTACGGAAGAGTACACAAGGCAAGCATCAAGTGTGGGAAGGGCTGTGGAGAAAATGGGGTGATGCTGGAAGTTCTTTAAGTACGTAACTGTGGATGCAATTGTATTTGAATTTATCAACAAAGCTTATAGATCCAATGAACTCCCCGAATTGTGGAGTACCCTCAACATTGTCCCATTACCAAAAGCAGGTGAGCTCACCAACACAGAAAATTACAGAATTATTGCTCTCAGCTCGCTTGCTGCTAAGATCTACAACAAAGTGGTATTCAATCTTATCAGGCCTGTCCTAAATCCTCTGCTAACTGAAGTTTCAGAATGGATTTCGCGAGAAGCTCGCAACTGTGGGACATATAGTGGCACTAAGGAGATTTAAGGAAGGAGTCAAGGAACGGAATCTGTCTGCTGTGAGGATGACAAATTGCCCCTTTTTCTTTGTTGTTGTTGTTCTGGACTATATGCTTTCAGTGTGGCAATGAACATGAACAAAACGAAGAGGAGATCGGCTTCACATTGGTACCAAGGAAAAGATGCAAGGTACAGCCAGTCATCATGGTCACAGATCTGAATTTGCAGACTACATTAACCTGGTTTCGGAAACAGTAAGAAAGGCAAGAAATCTTTTAGCTGCGGTAAAAAAGGAGTGCAAGAAGAGCGGGCTCCAGCTCAATGCCAAGAAGACAAATGCGATGGCCTTCATCAGCAATGAGGAGAAGTAATCACTGACAGGGCAGTTCTAGAAGTGCTTGGTGGTGGAAGACTTGGTGGATGGATAGCATCATCTGAGCGAGATTTTAAGATCAGAACAGCTCTTGCATGGAGTGCAATACGTGCGGAAATTAGGAGTGAGCAACAAGCTCAAGAGACATCTGCTTGTAGCAACCATTAAGTCTGTGATGCTGTCTAAGTCTGAAACATGGAGATTAACAGTACAATAAGAGCAAGTTATTGGCGCTAAATGTCCGTTGGAAGGACCACATCAAGAACATAGACATCTACGCAGACCTTCAGAGAGTGACAGACAAAACATGGAAAAGAAGGATGAAACTGGCCGCCTGATATTTATTTGAATGTTGGTTATTCCGAGATAACAAAGCACATCAAAATTCCGTGACATAAATTTGTTGCTAGTGACCTTAGTCTTTCACGGAAATCTTGGTTTAGTGGCAAAGCAAGAGATGAGGTACACACAGCTGTTTTTACAATGGTGGTAAATCTTTCATCAAATTTTAACTGTATCATTTGCATCCTACTTAGCATGGTCGATTTTTTGGACACAAGAACTGTTATTCATAGTGAAATTAAAGTTGGTACATAGTATCATTGACTATAAAGCAATCTAAATATTTTTATTTTTAATATAGTCACGTGATTGGTTGCTTGGCAACAGGTTTCTCAATGACAGGTCTATTACATAATCAACAGCACTTTCAATCTATAGTTAGTTATTTACTTCAAAAACCCCTGTAAATTAAAATTTATATGGATAATATAATTCTCCAAACTCAGTTTACACATAAACCATTTTTTCAAAATTCAACAATGTTTATTAGAACTATGACGTTATAAAGACATGTGACATCATATATCTAAAAAAATAGAAATGAGTAAGGAGCTAAATAATCTATTATATATCATTGGAAAGGTTTTGAAGAGAGGAGTTCAAACATGTGTGTTGTGTTTTAATTGGTGTTTCAGAACAGTAATTAGAGGCTAATTAATAACCTCTTGCATGACCAACTTCAAAATATGGGCATGTGGTCATAATGATAATATAAATCAGAACAAAATTACTATCATCATCTATTAAATTTAATTTTAGGAAAAGTTATTGAGTTTCACCATTAAAAGATTGAGTTGTTTGGTAGGGGGGAGCCCCCATGCTAAATAGGGGTAATAACCAAATTTTTAATAACTTTTTAGTATCTGGACTCACAATTCAATTCTGCACAGAGTGATGTATAAATGTTCAGGGTTATCTAGAATAAAACTAAACTAAAACTAAAACTGTGGAAATGCTTTTTTGAAAACCTTCCCACAAAAGGGGTACAGTAACCTTAACATAAAACAGCGAGATTTCAGTAGTTAACATAAATGTTCTTAGCTTGATTGTAACAATACTACCTTAAAACAGCTAAAAGTAGACATAAATTTAAAACATACCCTCCTGACAAATAAAGGAATATTGAAGCTGTCAGCGCCATAATTGAAACAATGCTGAGAACAGTCAGCTCCATGACGATTTAGTATCATTTATTATGTCTTTGCATCATTTGAACTAAAAATGAAAATAAAAATTTATTAAAAGATATACAAAGGCCTAAACAATTTAATTCAGTTTTTATTTATTTTTGCTGCAGACATTTAAAAAACACTGCCTTGAACTGCAGGGTTAAGAAGATTTAAGATAAATTAGATTTGCTAACTAGTCCACAGTGCATTTCATGTAGTTAAGCCAGAAGATCATATGGCATGGAGCTAAGTTCAGATGTCCTCAGCATAGATCAGGTTGGTATAAATTTTTGTGAGTCTGTACTGTATGTCAACCTTGGTGTACACCCAACTGAACATGGAATGCACTCTCTAGTAGCTAGCAAAATTTAATGAACCATTCCAGAGTATTGTCTGCCATTGTCTGTGGGAAGACAAAACACTGTGATTTCCAATGGGGAGCCACTAGTGAGCATAATGAAGTTCAAAATATTTTAAAATTGACTGGAGAATACATCATATTTATTGCACAAATAAATTTCTCCATAAACTCTCTCTGGCTAGTAGTCAATGTCGATTTTTTATTCTTCTGGCTGAGAGTCTATGGAGGGGTTAATGAATGTGAAATCATATCAAATTAAAGATTGTATAGGTGTGAATAAAAATATGAAAGAGTATGATGAATTTTTAACTCAATTTTTAAATTTTTTACACTACAAGTGGCTCATTATGTTTTGGAAATTGTGGCTTTTGTAACCTGGACAATGTGGTGGTATTTAGGGACCATTGACATTTAGGTTACAACTTTCACTGTGGCCTTTGACTCATCTTTAGATGAAACAAGCAATATGCTTATTAACTGGATCTTGCAGGAAAAACAGCAAGTAAAAGCAAGGATGCCAGTATGAAATAGAAGTGGTGAGGGCAGCAGGAGGCAAAATTTTTGAGGGCAAACAATAAGAAATAAAGAAATTGTCATGAATTTTGTAGGGAAATGGAGCAGCTTTCCCTTCCCCCAACTGTGGTTCTGGTGCCCCAGAGTAATTAGGTACTTGAAAAATTTGTTTTTAAACTCACAATATATCAATTAGATTTTTCTTCAACACAAACCTTCCCAATCACCTACACCCCCTCCCCTAATAAAGCAAAACAGCAAATTTAGTAATTGACAACTGATTTTCATGATTCTTTTTTGGAATCATTGTTCAGAAATATTTTCAAAAACAAATTACGAGGTCTGGAACAACACCGTGATTCGGAAAATCCTACAACACAAGAGAATAGGCCAAAATTAAAACCTCTGGTTTTAGTGTGAGGCAAATTTGAATTTTAATATCAACAAACCAGATTTTTATTTTTAAGTTGACTATAGAGGATAACCTAAAAAATAATTTTTGACCGATTTGAGCAATATTCTCAGCACTGTTCTTAATCAAACCTGTTACCATTTTTTTGTACACCCAGAGAGGCGGCCTGTTGTTTACTTATGGCGCGTGTGTTGTGCATAAAAAACATCACCTAACCATAACTCTCCTATTGTGTTTGAAGCAATTGTTAGGATGCATCAAAACAACCTTTCACAAAACCTTGTTCTGAAACTAACTATAGCCCCTACCAGAAACCCCAACCCTATCCCTAAACCCTGACCCTAAATATAATCCTATCCCTAACCCTGAACCTTACCCTAGTCTTAACCTGAGCCATTTGCTCTTCTAACCCAAGGCCAAACCATAATTCTACCCAAGACGAGGCTAGGTTGTTTTGGTGCATCCTAACAATTATTTGCCGTGATGGTCAATCACTGATTCATTTTCAAAATGACGTCAAAGAGGCAGCATTCTTCTCCATCATCATCATCAGAAGAAGAGGAAAATGTTGTTGATGAAGGAAAACTGATAGTAGATCATCACTGCAATTGGATGGATCCTTGTCCAGTATTCTGGCAACCGAAACCCATCACCCAGAAGCTGTGACACCATATGTTACAAGTGGCAACCAGATGATGACCATCTGCAGAAGTCCAGGAATGCAACAAAAATATACAATGACAAGCACAAATAATGAAATCAATTTTTTTATGTTTTGATGTCATCAGCTATGCTTTAATAATTATTCTTATTGACCTTTTACCAGACATTTGGTATTTTTTCAAATGTTTTCTGAAAAAAATTATTTCTCCCGGTTTTTTTTGCTAAAATCTCAAGGTTTTTTGTTGTTCAAAAATAGAATCTCCCTGTTTTGGAAATTTCAGGTTGACAGGTCTGCTTGTGGTGGCTAGGATTTTATTTATAGAAGACTAAAAGAGAGGGGCATATGCATGCAGGGCCTAAATCGTTTTAATTTCACAAAATACTGTAAGTTTTTAATACCTCTTCTCTTGCTTGTTTGAGCAGATCGACTTCACCTTGATAATTTGATGAAGGCAATAACCTAATCTTTTGTAATTTCTTTCCCAAATGGGTTGAAACTTTTCTTACCCTCCGGCTGCTGCTTTAACCTCTTTTCTCATGCTTCTTCAGAAAAAATAATTTTTGCAATGACAAGTGACAAGTGACATGACGACACATTTACTTGAAAACGAGGTTCACGCACAAAAGCACACACACACCCCTCCCTCCACCTCATACCACCTTAGGTTCCAAGCCCAGCACCCTGCATTTCCAAAAAATAAAAATTTGTTTCTTTTTTCATTTATTCTTAGCTTCTTAAAATTTAATAAACATCACATTTAAAAATTTGATATTTTTAAACAGTCAAACTATTTTGGTAGAAAGACGAAATCATAAAGATACACAATTTCTTGGTTGCGGCGCCGCATACATTGAATAGTATTTTAATTTAATTATAATGTATCATTTAAAAACCCACATTTGATATTTCTAAATAGTTCTTAGCATTCTTAGATCCTGATATTTTTAACAAACATCACATTTAAAAATTTGACATTTTTAAACAGTCAAAATATTTTGGTATAGAAAGACGAAATTATAAAGATACACAATTTCTTGGTTGCGGCGCCATATACATTAAATAATATTTTTATTTAATTCTAATGTATCAAACTATGAAATAACTCTTTGAGCTGAAATAACACTGAGGTCATATTTTGGGTGGACTTGCTTCAAGTCTATTTCGTCTCGTTAACCAGTGAAAAGTTAAATAAAATATAAGATATGTCGCTGCGGTGGGAAACACCCTGCGGAGGAGAAGACTCAGGAAAACAAGAACGAAATTTCGATGCGAAAAAGAACAGGAGGAAGTCAAGTCTATATCCTGGGTTGATTTTCAGGGGTAAAATTCTGGGGTTTATATTATGGATAGGGGTCATTTTCTAGGGTCATATTCAAGGCACATATGTGTAAAAAATACGTACGTTTTCTTGAGACGGCTTCTGTCGTTCTTATATTTTGCAATGTAAACTTCTCAACATTTGAAAAAACATATTAGTTGTCATTCGTTCCATTCCTTTCCCCTTTTCTAATCGGATTTTTTTATTGTTTTTTTTCTTCATTACCCGGTACATTGTTTTAACATTTCATATGATACCTCTGCCAGTAATAAATTTGTCCTATCTTCCTTACAGAGGTACGCAATCAAATAAGAAGTCTTTAATTTATTGACAATCATCTTGATACTGATTTTTACCTATACAAAAACATGCTTTCTAGACCCCCGTGCAAGTGCCCTGGCGTTTCTTGCCACCACGATGAATTCCCCAATGGAAAAAAGCATCGATATTTTGACCTCGGACTGTTTCAATATTTCCCCGAGGCAAAAAACTGCGTTCCCTGCCAAAAAGCTGGAGAAAGCTGGCAATCCCAAAAAAGCATACCACAATGTGAATGGAAAAGAAGAACAATTTCCCGGATGGCTTTTTGTCACTTAGATGAGGTGTATGTTTATACTGATTTAGAAATTTTCCTTTACAGAAAAAACCAATGTTTGTAAACTTTGGTTTTTAATTTTCCATTCATTGTGGTATGCCTTTTTGGGATTGCCAGCTTTTTGGCAGAATAATTTTCCTAATTTCCTCTCCTGTGCAGAACAAAATCTTCATTCATACGGTAAATACATTTAGAAATATTTTGTTCTAGAACGTACAATTGATTTCACAAATGCTATGTTTTGTCTAGTCGGCCAATGAGTAAGTAGCTTAACAAAGTGGTTCACTTGTTTTCTTCTCTTCGAAGATTTTCCATTTTGTTATAATTTTTAATGATAACTATCTTTCCAAGTGACAATTACACATTTTCTTTCAACTTGGAGAGACACATTTCTATTCTCTTTCCCATTCTCTTTTATTTCCCATGATAACAATCTTTTCCAGCATTCAAAGTCAGTAGCCTATTTTCTTTCCATTTCGCAAAGATCTTATCAGAGAGTATGAAACAGAATTTTTGATTGCACCAAACCCAATATTTGAATCAAACCAATAAACCTTGGTCGTGTGTGGACTTCATCGATGGCGACCTACGTATTATTTAATTCACCAGTGTTAGATTGAGAAACTATTGGTCTTTCCCCATCATCAGAGTTGCCACCCATGATAAAAGAATCAATGTCTATGAGTGATTGATGTACATCGTAAGCTGAAGTGTTTGCCAGCGAAGCAGTGGAACTTACAACCATGGATGGATCTAGAAAAATAGTAATTGATTAGAATAATTAAAAAACACACTTGATAATGATCAATCAACCAAATTAACATCTGTCAATTTTCACATATTAACAAGCAATTAGAAAAATAAAAAAAAAAATAAAAAAAAAATATTCTCCAATAGACGATTTCCTTACTTTCAGCTATTTTGTTAATTTTTCTAAGCATGTCCTTGACCAATGAAAGAACCAAAACACGGGTACCTTGGCACCGAAGTAACCGAAAGGGGGTCAGACGAAAACAACTAAAAAATATCAGCTTATTTTTACAAATTATGACTTGAAATAAAACAGTTTCAAGAGTTGAAGCTGATTCAAGATTTATATATATACAGGGCGTCCCAAAAAAAACTTTGCCCGTTATTTGAAAATAACAAAAAGTTTACACAATAGTCTCACTTCTATTTGTTAAAATCATATTACTTAATCGATAACTTAACGTTTGGACCAATCCTCACAAAAATCCATCAAAAAGTGACTGAGTTACTGGTAGAAAACAAACAGAAACCCATTGAAATTCAGCAAGATATCTTTTGAAGTGAAAAACAACTTGAGGCTGATGTAAACGAGCTCTATTGTTCTACTGGAATTCTACAAGAACTGTAAATGCTTTGAACTCATTTCAAATTGAAGCTTTTATATGTGAAAGTATCTCTTTGATTAAAAATTTCTAAAATAGAGTTTTTATTGCCTGTTGAAATTCCCACATGAAGCCTGAAAATAAAAACTTCTATTTCACATCAACCTGGAGTCGTTTCTTGTGTCAAAATATAGGCTCTGTTTGTATTTTGCAGATAACTCCGTCATTTTTTATCAAATTTTGTATGGAATCGTGCCACTCGTTAAGTTATGAACTGGGAAATCAAATTATACTATATTAGGACGCAGCCACTGTGTTGGGTTTTAATTATTTCTGGTAAAGCAGAAATGTGTTTTTGGGAGACCCTGTATATATATATGTGTAAATTTGATGCAAGAATATCAGAGTGTATATATTTGATACAAAAAAAAATATTAAAGCAGTATTTTAAAATGTTGAAATATCAATTTTGCAAAAATTCATCCAAAAAAATCGGCCAAAAACTAACCAATAGAAGCTCCGGACACTCCACTCAATGAATCTTCTACGCCAAAGTTTATTGTTGGTCCACCAGAAATCGCATCTAAATCAAATGCATCTACTTGATTCTCTCCTACACGTTGAAAAAATTAACAAAAATTACTATTTTGAATAATTTTCTAACATTGAATATGAACAAATTTTGTCTTCATGAGAAAATTACAAAAAGTTAGACTTAAACCACAAAAACAATAAAATGTTATGCTATTTTTTCTGAAACAAAACAAGAATTACTGGATTTTCTACTAGAACAAGAATTAATGGATTTTTTCTAATTTTAATAATGGTTCTGCTAACTTAATATTAATTTAATTTAGTATCAATAAATTAATATTTAAAAACTTAGCATTCATTAACTCAGTAAGAGTTAATAGGAAAGAAAAAACTATGAGGAAAAGGGTAGGTATTTAATTGTAACGGAGACTGGACATGCCGCCTTAAATGGGAAGTTTTTTGCTAAACTTCCTCAAAAATATTTTTTTAGCATTAATTCTTATTTTGAACATGTCTTGGCCTTTTTGGCATTCAAGGTCTAGTCCCCGTCACAAAAAGGTATCAGACCTCCCGAAAACAAACCTGCAGTAGCCGTTATTGTGTTGAATCCCTCAGGAAATGAAGAACCTGGGATACCAAGCTGTGTAACGAGACCACCTCCCATGAGAGTAGACACGTCAATACTGGGCCCAAGAAGGCCTTCTAGCTCGCCAACAGAATTTATACTGATGGAATTCGATGAAAGCGTATCCACCGAAAGGTCAAAAGGCATGTTGTTCGTCGTGAATGTAAGGTCGCTCTGCTGTTGATTTTGTCTTTTGTTTTGAGATTCACCTGTTGAAAAAACGATATTTTAATTATCGCATATGTAGTCTATTATGTAGTTCATGTTATGATATTGCTAATAGGAGACAGCATATCGAATCTACATCAAGATTTTTAATCAGCAAAGCCAAAAGGCAGCACGCTAATAGTCATTTTTCGATCTGAAAATCCCGAATTCAAAATTCAAAATCTGACATTCTGTTACCTACCTATCGACATATGGTAAATACTGCATTATGGCCTGGAGATTCACACACATCTCCAGATATATGACAAATATTATTTTAGCGAATGTTATTCGTTCTTAAAATACACATTTCAAAGTAACTTTTCAAAAACAAGATGTCCAGCTGTTATTTGTCATGTATCTGGAGATGGTGTGTGTGATTCTTCATGAAAAGACCTAGTATCTACCATATTGGCATATTGGTATTGGCATTGCAAATTTCGATCACAAGAGAACTTGTGAACTATTTTCTTATACATCAAGAAAAAAGATGGCTGTAAAAGATGCAAGATGTGAGATGATGGCTGTAAAATAGCTCACTTAATTGTTCATTATTAAACAAAAAGTAGACCCTACTGAAAAAAAAACTTGTATCAAAACAGGTCATTAAAATGTTATAAAACTATGAAAAACATCGAAGCAACTATGTCCGGTCTAATCTTTAATCTAATGTTCCGGTCCGGTCCAATCTTTAATCTAATGTTCTGGTCCGGTCTAATCTTTAATCTAATATTTATTACTTCTCTCTTTTTATCCACAATTTAAATTTTCCGGTCTGCTCTGTAACAGAGCCTTTCGAGCCATAACAAAACCAAAAAACCCAACCGACCTGATTTTGATGTTGCACTTTGTTGGCTATAGTTTTCTATACTGTCTTCTGCTAAACTCTCAGCTATTGTTTGTGCCTCAGATTCTTCAAGTACGTCGAAATTCGATTTCTCCTTATCAATCTCATATTCGTCTCCGTCACGTTTCCTCTTCAAAGTGATCTTTGGCAATTTGAAAGCTCTAGATTTCGGTGTTCCTGGTGTCGACGGTTTTCCAGGGGAATCTTTCAACTTCTTAGGGGAACTGAAAGATGGCTTCGTGTATCCACCAGGAAGAGTAGAAGCTAAATCTGAAACTGGAAACTGGAATGATGAAGTCGGGGAGTCTGTATTCAATGTAAACGTTGGCATGCCACAGGAGTACACGCTAGGAGACACGAGGAGAGGAACATTGCCCGTATGTTCCAATGGAAAAGAAGGTATAAGAAGTTTTAGTTTGTTAGGTCGAGAAGTATCTTCCTTGGATTCGACGGGTTTAGCAGGAAACTGGGAAGGCACGGTAATTGGCACGTATGTCATCGCTTTTTTTAGGACACATCTCATTGTAATCGGAATAGATAAGCACCTATAATAAAAACAAGATATCCTGAATGGTCATTATGATAATGATGATGCAAACTCAAAGAAAATTTCACCAAAATCCTGTAATAAAAGTTTACATAGCAACGGAAACAGCATTGCTATTGCAAGAAGTATTATAACCTTCTGAACACTATAACATTATACCGCAAATCCTCGAATTAGCCCCCCCCCACCCAACCGAATAAACCCCCACTCTCGAATTTCGTATTTCATTAACCCTGTTACTTCACATTTTATTTGGTGAATTTTGTTTATATACATGTATGTTCTTTTTTTCGATGCGTAGTTATCCCACAGTATTTGTATTTATGTAGTTATTCCACAGGAAAGAGGCCGACTTCGAATTAGCCTCCACCCTAAAAGTCTTGAAATCAATTTGCCCTATGGGGCTAATTCGAGGATTTACGGTACTTCGTTTCATGATGTTTATCACAAGGAATTATGTCCCTTCAGGGGGGAGAAAGGTTCATTAGGGACCGGTCAATAAATATGATGGCGAGGGAAGAAGATGGAGACCCAAAAGACATTGAAGTTTAAGCGTTTTTTGTACTAATGGGAATTTCATCAATGTTGGAAAAAAGAACAGTCCTGTAACGCTGTAACACATTTTCATTTCTGAATAGGTCTATTGATTGTGATGAAGTAAATATCATATCCGTCAAACCGTCAAACCGTCAAACCTGTCAAACCGTCAAACCGTCAAACCGTCAAACCGTCAAACCGTCAAACCGTCAAACCTGTCAAACCTGTATAGTAATAAAATGTAATACCTGTTGACAATTTTATTCAAGTAACTGGGATTGCAAAATGACGGAGCATCTGGGGCAGCAACCAAATTTGTTTGAATAGACTGATCATGTAGAATCGTAAAATGCACTAAAAAAAAATGTTCAATAAAATATTTACCAATCAGAGGCTGCTGATAAAAGAGGGCCATTGTCATCAGAACAAGAAAAGCAGAACAATAAAGTCTTTTGTTCCGAGATCAATGATCTTTGTTCCTTACCATCGTTCTCGGAACAATGAAAACAATCGCTTATGAAACAATTGTAAATGCAATTAACACAGTTGATTTTCTCCGTTAAATCCCAAGAGCCAATGGAACAAGTAATTCTTGAATAAAATACGGTAAGAACCCACGAATAAGAAACCCACATTTTACCTCCAGACTATTGCATTATAACAATAGGCCATAGTGATTTCAATTGTGTTTCTAGAAAATCAGTGTCCAAGTTTTTATCTTGGTGCTTCTTATTGTGGGTAATCAGTGTACTGTCAAGTCTGTTTTTACTGTCAAGAACTGTCAAATTAATATTTCAAACCTAATGTTGTTTGTCGTAAAAATGACTTATATGACAAGAAAATTCAAGATTATCGAAAAGTCTCCAGTAGTAATGTAATTTATAATTTCGAACGTTAATTAAACATTTGTATTTTCAATTAACAAAATTTATGAACATTTATGAAAATTTATGTCTGTATTTACCTCCGTGAAATATGACGTTTTAGGTTATTTGGCAATGGGTAATAGGACCCTTCTCGGGGTGAAAGGGCTTATTACATTAAATTATTTGATGTTACTTAGCGAAAACGACCTCATAAGATTGGCACAAACTCAAGAATTATAATGGTCGACACTGAACCTGGCTAATTAAAAACAGTGGACAAACAAGATTTCAATCCGTGGTGAAATGTTATGCTTTCTAACAGAAAGAGCTGCTAATCGAGTTATTTGCTATTATAAGCATGGTTTGAGCAAAGTTTGAATTCGCATCTAATGTGAAAATTTAAAACCGACAAACAATGTCCTTTAAAATATTTCATAACAGAGATAAGACAGCTGTTATCGGGAATTGCTACATAAAGATTATGACCTGTCGGCTACAGTATTTGTTAGCCAAAACACAGAGAAGGCGGTTTTGATGGTAGACAGATTCAATTAAAGAAAACCCATGGTGTTTCAGTATTTTAAAGCTAAAGTTTTAATTGGTTTTGAATTCCATTTTGTTTGGTTATCGCCTGTTTTTTTAAGAGACATTGGATAAGCCTCCAAGCTACACAAAGCACACTGACGTTAATTAAAACAACTCAAAAATAACTCTAAAGCAATTGTCAACATTGACTCGGTAGATTGCTCAAAATGCCAACATCTTTTACATGATTTTACACAGCAATTAATTCTTTTCCCGTTTCATTTAATATATTTATCAAAAACGAAGCCCTTCACCTTTTGCTTGACTTTACTTTAAAAGAAGTCTCAGTTCGGTATAAAAGAAGAGAGTCGAGTGGAGAAGAACGGAACTGGCACTTTCACAAGTCAACATTTCTCTGGCTTGTCTTCAAGAAAAATCGCCCTTCAGCTTTCTGCAAAACTAAGAAGTTCCTTGACTTTAACCAAGCTTTTCTGCTCTTTTCTATCAGTGTTCCAAACTTATCTGCAAGTGTTCCAAAATCAAAATCATGATTTTCTACTGGTATGGGTTAACTCTATTTCTATTTGTTATTCCTGTAAGAATAGAAACCAACGAGCTTGTCTTCATGTAGCAATGGTGAAATATGCGAAGAATTTCACTACTTATTGAAATGGACAAAAATTAAATTCCAGGTACGTATTATAAACATACCTTTAAAGGGCAAACTAGAACAAGAACCCACATACTTATGAGGATGAATTACTGCATAGTATCTTAAAGAATGTGAATGTAGGCACTAATAACATAAATGAAATTCCAGGTATAAAGAGATACGTATCTTGCACATACATTTAATGGACAGACAAGAACAAGAACCCAAATACCTAGTGATCATGACTTACTCCATAGTATCTTAAAGAATGTGAATGTAAGCACTAATAGTGTGAATACAAAAGCAGTGCAATTTCTGCATCATACTTGAAGTATATATGATGACAATCAAAAACACGGCAATGACTATTACGACATTAAACAATTCACCCATTGACGCTTATATCTTAGTAGTTTCTTTACGTTTATATAATAAACGTAATTAATTATGATTATGATTATGATTATGATTATGATTATGATTATGATTATGATTTTGATTATGACTATAATTATGATTATGATTATGATTATGATTATGATTATGATTATGATTATGATTATGATTATGATTATGATTTAAAAATAAGGCTTTTGTAAAATCTATTTCATGTTAGCACAGAAATTTGAGCCATTTAGTTGAAGAATGATTTTGCTGTTTGCACTAACTATTAAATTCAGTCCTACAATAAATTAAATAGTTTTAAAATGCCACTGATTTCTCTGGAAAGAACTCGTGTCTTCAAATAAAAAACTTCACGTACCCGAGCAAAGACTTGTGTGGAGTGGATGAAGAAATGTAACTTCAATCGTTTCTGAGTTAAGTGTTCTAACATCAAAGTATTCGCCATCTTCTTTATCTTAAACATAAAACAATTCGAACAAATAATCAACGGAGCATTTGATTGTATACGGGGTGTACCCAGGGGGCGCTGAAACCATGTCGGCAGTGGGACAGCTACCCCCTTGCAAAAAAAATCATGATACTTTCTTTATTTTCTAATTGTTTGCCCTCAAAATCGACTGTTGCAAAACCCATGGGTGTACCAAAAAGATTGTGCCCCCTTTGTCAGAATAAATAACAGCAATGAAAACATTTAGGGATTATTATAGTCACTTTAGCCCATATCTCAAATGTGAACTTCAAATACAGCCATTTCAAAACTTGGTTAAAAGCTAAAAAGTAAAAAGAGTGATGAGATTTGGGAGTTCAAATTGGAAAGAAAGTGAAAAAATTCTAATGGACGATGTAAAACAACAATTTTATACCGTTGCGTTGGTCTTGCTTAGTTTAAGATTAAAATTAAAACATCAACATTCCATTAAAATTGTTTCAATTTTGCAAGGCTTAACACAAATATCAACTTCCAAAGCTAATAACCTGACCGTCCTCTGCCAAATGTTTTTCTTCATCAAAGATGACACGAAGTGCCCTTTCTAGGTTGCCATTTATAAGGCATATGCCCTTCTAGACAATAGACAAAAGTTCCGTCTCGAGAGTCGTGCCCATTCAAGTAAGAATTGCTTCCGATGTCCCTGTTCTTTATTCAACCCCTTCTAACTAAACCCCCCGGGATGAGCCAGATGGCCCATTGATAAACAACGTAAATTGTCATATGTATAGGAGGTAAATGCAGACATAAGTCAACCTAAGTGTTCTTTGAGTTTAGTTGGATTAGTATGTGCTACCCCAAAATATAACTTCGACAGATTTTGCCTGTTAATTAGAATTACATCCGGATCATGAAAGGGTTAACGACCAAGCCCATTTAAAATATTTTGTGCCTCGGAGCAAATGAATGACTAAACTTTCCTACAATTAAAGCGCTGTGGATAAGGTAAATGTGCTTTCGAATAGTGTTTGTAGTGCTATTTTATGCATGTGAGCAGTGCTTGCGCGCTCGCACACATTAATGACGCTTGTTAACGGCATCAATAAACAAATAAAGATGTGCTCTTGAAACATTTCAGAAAAATGAAAGTGACGTACCAGGTTTCACATCCATCTCTCCAGTACAGCTAAGCAATAATAAATTGTATATTGCTTGCCGACGGAGAACCTGAAAAACAAGAAAAACAGTAAAAGGTAAGTTCACACAAAGAAATGAAGTGTTTGTTTTGTTGCATAATAAAGTGACAATCCACTGAAAACTCGATATTGAAGATCAAAAGTACTCCTTAAAGCCTAACCAAAGCTTACAAAAGTTTGTGAGCAAGAGCAAGAATTTAACAGAAGCGATAGCAAAATCAAGTCAACGTTTTAGCTACAAAAAAATATCTCTTCTAAAATTAGAAGTATTTAATAGACAGAATGTATAAGTTAATGTATATGTATACAGGGTAAATAAAAAAATACTAGGAACATTTGCTGGTCTAAAATTTTGGTAAAGATTCATGTATAAAATGTGGGCTCGATACTGAGAAAACGTCAAAGAACTGACCAGTTTTTTGGTCACTGACAAGTTATTTTGTTGTTCCCTCCCAGCAAAATCACTTATATTTACGAAATGGCATAACGAAATTTGACCAAAAAATGTTAATCAACCCAAAGTCTATTTCGAAATATTTTAGATATTTGAGTTCAGACACTTTACAACCAAGATTTGAATTGGCAAACGTCCTTCTTTTTTAACCCACCCAGGATCAAAAATGCATATTAATACCTTGATAATTGATGGCACTTGTGATGGATGCTGAAAAGGTAATCTTGCAATGACAAATCCGATGTTCGTAGAAGCATCCGATTGACATATTCGATAAACATGTTCTTGATCTGGTAATGTCTGCAACAACAACAAAATATTTTATTTCCAAAGCTTCTTCGCCGTCTTGTTAAACGTGAAACAAAAAGGCCGAAAGTGTATTGTAAAAATATGAGTCTAATTACTATCTGACAATTCAACTCATTCGCCACACCTTTTCAGAGTGAGACTCGCGAGACTCTTAAACAAACGTAACTGTCTCTCTACCAACATACCTTACTGATACCCCCATACACATACCCCATAAACATACCATATATACCCCATAAACATAACCTACGTACCTGACAAACATATCAATATCAACATACCCTACAAACATTGCTGTCCTAATCAATGCTTGGCTGTTCTAATCATGATGCAAAAATTCATAAATGCGACGTGGTAATTGGCTGATTCAGGTCTGGTTTGAAATATGGTGATTTCATGGTAAAAAATAGGCAATTTCTATTCGTATTATTTTATGAATCGAAAATATAAATGGTGACAAATGTTTTTAATTTTCAACAACCTACCACTAAAAATGGCTTCCGGTTCCACTCCTCGCGGCTTTTTATTTCCAGGCTCTAAATAAAAAACAAAATTACAAAAAAATACTTAAAAAACACCCCTAGCTAGTACTCTTGCTAGCCCATTTATAATTGTTCATACTTTCAGGTAAATACATGCACAACTTTTTGTTCAGTTCAGAATTCTTAATATAACTTCTTGAATTGAATTGATTTTTTCTGGTGTTGCCCCCTATTTAATAAAAACTTACATAGTATTTGACTGTTGTTTACCAGAAATAAACATGGCTTAGTGGTTAAGGCGCCGGACTCATAACCGCAAGGTCGTGGGTTCGAATCCCACCAAGGTCATACTTGCTGCAAAAGT
>JAYJMH010023915.1:0-18766 GCA_036873815.1 Phacellophora camtschatica
AACGGATCAAAATGAAAACAGAGTGGTGTGTACGAGGCCTGAAATAACGTTAATTTTGGCCCAAAATTGTTATCGCACGCCTTAAATCGCCAAGGCTTGGGAATTGCCGCACGCCCACTAAAATTCATATGTACAGGCCTGGCACTAGGAGAAATTTCTTTATTTCCTTTTTTGGATACTCTATTGCTTTTTTCAGGCATGCAACAGGGGCCATAATGAATTGGTGGGCTGCTTTATTTTTCTAAAAAATGTTTACTTTTTCTAATAGTGCTCATATAATTTCTTTTTCAGACAAAGGTAAATGAGGCTTTTAGCCAGCCCATTTTTGAAAAGTTCTGTGGTCCCTTGTGTGCCAGGCAATTGGCATGCTATCATCAGATTTAATTTTGATATAAAATATACACACCTTGATGGCAGTCATTGCATACATAATCTTTGTATTCCCATCAATGTTTGTGTTCATGACACGAAGAATGTGTTGAAATTTTTCTGGTAGAATGAGCGACTATGAAAAAATTTAAAGTTAATTTATTATTCAAAAAAGTATTCACATTTTCACTTCCCACCCTATTCTGCAGCAAAATTATTGTGTTTCCCATAAATTGAAAACTTGTGCCAAACCCTGTATGGGAAGAAAGTTGCAGTCTGGCACACCAAAATTTAACTGCTCTTAACTTTTATTGTTTCCTTTTTTTCATCAGCACAAATATCTGGTATACCAAAATTTAACTTTCAATATGGGGTGCCAAACTTCTTATAATAGTTTAATTTCTATGGTGGTAGAAAATATTTTATATGGTGTGGTGGTAAAAAAAAGATGGTGTGGAAAGTGTTTTCTACATTTTATTTTTCTTTATGCAGAACTTTATTCTGGAAATTAGTAATTATTTTTAATTTTTTAAATTTAACTTCATTGTTTTTAATTATACATTTCAATATATTTCAATGAATAAGCTGGTGTAGGCAAACCGTTGCATAATCTGCATGCCCAAGCCGAGAAGAAGAAAACCTGCAGAGCCAGCCAAAAAACATAATATATATAGTGCAGGGAACAGACCAAGTTTTTATCAGACAGCTCAGAGAGACCAGGCAGTTAGCTAACTGTCTACCATTCATTGCATTCCGAACATATTTGATATGTGTACAATTCGAATTGGGGAAAAAATTATCAAAATTGGACAATAAAACAAATAAAATATATTATAGAATAATAATATTATCTGAATTGTATATATTATTTGAGATAAGTGAACACAGCAAAATTTTGCTTCTACTAGTCTTTCAGTGTTATGTTGATGGAAAGGCAGGTCCCGCATAAGAATTTTACTTTCAGCGATTGCTCCCAAACAAACAAAATGAGTACCGAGATGCACATGATCAAACTTTATTTTCTTGAATTCAAGAAAAAAATTCCATAAAAAACAAATAAAGACCTACTAAACAAGCAATGAAATTTAAAGATATCGCAATGATATCTTCGTATTTTAAAAAATTAGGCAGATACAAGCAGATTTTATGCATACCATTTTATTTTGTGCTTAGGCCCTCCACAGATCCTATAAACGAAAGAGTGAAAAAGATAAGGAACTGGGTCTAGTTTAGAAAACAATATTCTTGTTTCCCTGTAGCTGTACAAAAATTGGAGAAAACAGAGAGTAAAAAAATCCGGATAGCTTCTCGAAAATTTTGAAAAAATATCTAGGAAAAGAAATGCCAGTGAGATTGTTTCGGTTTTTTAACTTAACAGTTCAACACAAGGTCAAGGTTTGAACATAACGGAGAGGATAATTTTCATCGACATTATGCAGTAAAAGCCCGCATATCAGAACATAGCCATAAGAGATTCTATTATGACTATGATAAGAACACTAACTTTTGAACCTGTGCATAGAAAGCAAAGGTTCTGAATTTCAAAATAATGCGATAACGGGGTTTGAAGGTCCTAAATTGAATATAAAATGCATGCATTTAGCATTGTAACTCATTGCGTCTCTGAATGCGTTGCTTCCTAACAAATTTTTATCGAACTTTTCGATGTTTTTAGAAAAATCATCAAGAATTTTTGAAAAGAAGCGGAACTTACAGTATATGTTGGTTTTTACTGTAAATAAAATAAACGAAGGAAATAAGATGATATACTCTTCAGTTTTTAGAAATGTCCGGATGAAATTTTTGCGGTCGCACGGTCACTGACCGGAGGAAGATTGACGAAAACAGAGGAGAATTAAGTGTCACACCAAAACTATGCCTAATTTCCAATTTGATGACAAAGGTTTCTCAACATCAAACTTTACGCTCGGAGGTAGGTTGATCAATTTACAGGACTCTGGAAATATATTGGGTAAACTTTGCAATTAAACAGCAAGATGTTCAGTAAGAGTAAATTCTGAAACAGTTGTAAACATCTCCAAATTCTTGACTAGGCCGAAAAACAAATGCAATTCAATGCCTTAAGAAATTCTTGTGTACCTTAGAATTGCCACAAGTCTTTGTTTCGTTTTCGTTTCGTGTTTCATTTTCGTTGAAACGAAACGAAAACGAAACGAAACAAAGACGTGTGGCAAGTCTAACTGAACCCATATATGTCTATAAAACGACAAAGAAAACTTCAACGAGATAAATTAGGATATTTGATGTTACAAATCTTATCGAGAGAGACGTATACAATGGAATCGCTGCGCGCTCTAACATACAACTCGTCGTTTAACAGCTAAAAACAGGCCAGTGCAAGACTCTACAAGGAATCCATTAATTTCATTACGAAACTGTAAGCATTTGATTGGTTCTATTACAGAACCAATCAGAAAAAAAGGAATCATCATGTGACAACAAAGCAAGACTGTTACAAGAGCCACAAAAAGATCAGGGCACATGCTATCCCCAGATAGATGACAAATATGATTTGTTCTTATTTCAAATAACTTTTTTCAGAACAAAATAAAAAATGGTTATTTGTCATATATATAAAGATAGTCTGTGTTTTAATCTGCCATTTTTGAGCCCTTAAGCCACAAGTTCATTATCGAGATACATGGTTAAAGTCCATAAATGAGTTGCATTATCAAAGAAATTACCTCCAAAAATATTAACGTTATCAGCTAAAACCAACTCACAATAAAAACAACTAACAAAATTAATGAAAATGTGGTCATAAATGTTTTCACATGTTTCCAAATCATTCATACCCTACATCCAATTGTCTGACGGTTTGGAAATTATAAATATCAGATACAGTTTACTGAACATCTCTGACTCGAATTGAATTGCTGAGACCCTGAAAAAAGCCAGATCTTTAAATATATAAACCTGTAGGTGAACACATCAGACTTGAACTCCCAAGCGTCAACCTCAAACTTTTTTCTATATCCCTTGAAAGCTTTCATTGTTAATTTAACTTTGGTTATCTCGAAAGCTCGCTATCTTTAAACAAAAATTTCATACCCCTGGAGAGTTCGAGATAGCAAGAGGGTTCAACTGTACGAAATTTCTCATCAAAATTGCTATAGAAAAATATGCCTCTGTATTTATTTACTTTAACCTTTCACGCACGGAATCATTTCAAATTAACAGGCTAATCCTATCACAGCTTCATATTGCAAGAAGTAACACATAAACAAGGGCAGATTTTGTATAACAATAGTGAAATTGACACGCCAATTTGAAAGCGATTAGCCATCAAAGACAAAGCGAATTCTCTCAAGCAGAAAATCAAAACATGGCTATGCTCCTGAATACTGTTATTTTTTACGTTGTTTTGCAATAGGGCATACAACCCTTCCCGGGGTGAAAGAAATAAGCACAGAGCGAAGTAATCTTTACCTCTCATAAAAGCTTATACAAGGTAAGAATTTTGAATTAAGATTGGAGCACTTCCGATAGTATTTAAGCTAACTGTAAAAAACCCTAAACGTTCTGCAATCTTCTGAAAAGTTATCCTGTTACAGTCGTTACAGTGCACCATACTAGCAAAACAGCACAATATAATCAATAGTCTAAAAAGTGTAACCTGCACATAACGCAAAAATCTTGTGACATTTCGAGTACAAAGCTAACGTGCGCAAAGTTAAATTTCAAAAGTTCATAAGTGCATTACGAGAGGTTCAAAGTTCATAAAGGTGTTCAAAGTTCATAAGGGTGTTCAAAGTTCATCGGTATCTATATCATTTTCAGGACAAAGGCAGCAAAAACACTTTTCAATAAATTTTTACATCGGTTTCACCCTGAAAAAATTGATGCTTGAAATACCAGATTATGATCTTGTGATATCGTCCGTGTGTTCAAAATAGTACAGCATCTAAACACGTGTTCTCTGCCGATCAAATCATAGGTATGGCAGCGGCAGACCTGGGAGGTGGGCGTCGACGGCGTGGCTTTAACTTTCTGCCGGGAACTTTGGTAGGTCTTTTGTACTCTTTTTCTGGATTACTGCTTGGTGTGTATTGAGCACAAAAAAATATGAACGCAACCATAAATGAAATGAGCATAAGAGTGCATGCAGTGATAACAAACCAGTACTTCGCAAGCCAGATCTTTACACCTGAATAAATAAAAATTAGCTCAAATAAGAACTGATGAGCAGGGTAATTAAATAATTAATTAGTTAGCTGGTTTAATTAATTTTTTCCAGCACTGATTTTTTCATCTTTTTCAAATTTTTTCATCAGGAAGAAGATCATTATATACACAAATTATTCCAAATTTGTGAGTGTGTAGATCTATGAAGCCTTAAAAGTCCTAAAAGACTGTTAATGTAACAAACTGTTTTCCCAAAAAACAAACATCATTAAAACGAAAAGTCTTCATGTTCTTAGCATTTTGAAACTAGCCAATAATGTCCATCATCAAAAAGAAAATCTCCACAAGCTAGTTCAAACCCAATGCACGGAAACACAACTGTGACACAAGTATTCTCTTAACACAACTAAACGCTATTCGTGCCTACGAGTCCACTAAAAACAAAATGAAAAAATGCCTCTTCAACATAAAACTTCTAGGTAAAAAACTTTTTTTAATTTAAATATTTTCGAGGAAGCTTGTTTTCTTTGTTTATTTTGATTTGGTAGAGTGCATTCGGGAGTGTGAAATCAACTCTTTCGGATTGTCTATGGCGTCGTCAAGTTGAGCCTGAATCTTTCTATTTAGAAAATTCCCCCTTACCATTGAATTCCAATTACGAAATGTCGGTAGAAATTCACATACTTATAAAAGACTTTTTTGGAAATTTGTTGCTGTGTTTATATATATAATTAGGACTAACAAGCTGATATAATTAACGAAATTTGATTTTATTACTAACATTAACCAAACTGACCCGGTGCTGTGAGAGCAAGGAGAGACTCCCGCGATCTTGTCCGCGAATCAGCTTTCACGCATTTTCAGTTTTCAAGCGTCATTTTTCAGTTTGGATAAAGGCGTTTCATTTCCTTTCAAAGTATGAAGTCAATGTTTGACCTCCATGATATCAATAATTTTATAAGCTTCTGAGCTTCTGTGAGATCGAAACATTTTGAAAAACGTTTATAACGCAAGCACAAGCAACGGAAAATCGCCAAAAATTCTTTTTAATTAGTTTAGTCCATATGACGTGAATATCTTTCAGCTTTGTCATTATAATCGGTATAGTACATGATTTATTATAGCACGTCAAAGATTATCCGTTTTATTACGGCAAATTTTAATCGAAAAAGTATATTCCATAAAAACAAGAATAGATTTGCATATACAAACCATCATAAGTAAAGAATGTGTTGATAATTTGCCGTAATGGACCATCCATGTCAATCATTTGGCAAGTACCAATGGCATCGCAGTATCCCAAGTAAGAATGGCATGGATTTCCAGGAAGCACAAACGGACTTGCCAGTTGTTTAAATGGAATCTAAAAATATAATGAAATCACTGTTAGTCAAATCAATCTTTAATGATCAAAGGCACAGTCTCCATGAAAGTATAAATGCAATACTAATATCGTAGGACTATCAAATATTTCTAATAGTCGGCTCCTCGGAATTATAGGGTACGGCCATGAAAAATTATCTTTTATCTCAAATAAAAATGTTCGTAAGGTTACATTGAAATACAGATATGATATAGGTCTCTTTCGATCGTTTTTCTATTCGACCCCATATGAACAATCTCCGTAATTTCTGTAAATTTTAATTTTTGTAATTAGTCAATTGTTCTTAGTGAAAGATCGCATAATACGTTCATATTCGGGCGATTATTTCTCATGTTTTCTTCTCAATTTTAACTACTAAACAAAAATGCCTTTTAATTAGAGGCAGCATTTGCCTGGGTGTGATCGTATAGACCAGCCTAAGACCGCATGGTTGCTATGTGCTGACATGCTCATGTGGTATCGTTACTGCAAGCCGAGTTTGCAATGCAATTTCTTTTAGAACGGAAAGAAAAAAAAATCAACTTTTCAAGTTAAAGCTGTCATCATGAAAATTCATAAAAAATTTGAAAAACACACTTTTTATACCAGAGCGCTGGATTGTGTAAAGAAAGTTGATTTTGAAGTTGATTTTTACATTTTAACATTCAAATTCTGTAGTTTATAAGAGATGTGATAGCGAAACTTTTGTTCTTTAGATTTCAAACCTTTAGATCAACCTTTAAATTTTGACACTAAATTTCTATAATAACGGAATTCGCCTCTTTCTTCTCCAAAAGTAACAATTCATTTTTAAAAGTCCCTTAATAACTAAGAAATGTTTTCAAATAGTTGTTAATGTTGCACGTTTCATATATGAAAAATTTCAGATTTTCGTTAAATATATCTTTGCAATGAGCAGCAAAATTCAGACAAAAAACTCTAAAAAACCTAATTCAACAAATATTGTTTCTAAAGATGCATTAATTGCATAAATTAAAGCCTTAAATGCATACATTAAAGCATCAACAACATACCGCTGATATATTAGAAGCTAATAAGCACTTTCTGCCATTCATGCAGCAAACTTTGCATTCATCTTCACGTTTTTCGCACAAACAGCCTTGCATCCCGTATTTTAAGCAGATGGAACCATTGCAATAACCATGTGAGCAAACCATTCGCTCCGTAGCGCAGGTCGTATTATCAGGCCTATTGGGCGATGGTTCACAAACCCACGACCGACCATCGCATTGGCCTTCCAGCTTACAGTCCGTAGAATCTCGGCAACGATACCATCGTTGGTAAACTCTGCATGTTTCGTTACTGCAACATGGACCTAAAGAGATTAATAAGCTTAATATTTTAGCAACATTAAAACAATTATTTCACCCCAACCCTTATGCAGCATTTCTGTATGTGATGGTAGAAATATATAATTTGTCGGTGGTAAAAATACAGGGCGTTTAAAACTGAGCTCAATTTTTTCAAGTGTTAGACAACCCGAAAAATTCATTGAAGAAATATCTTTGGTTGGGTACGAATTTATGACAACTCCCACAGAATAAAAACACACTTTTACAGTATAGGTTTAGCTCTTGCATACAAAACTTGGCAACTACCTGAAAAATGCACATAACGGGCGCGATGCAACAAATGGCACACTAAGTCTAATTAGGTGGTGTTAATTTTATAATGACAAATGCAAACATCAAAATATAACTTTGGGCTAGAGATAATTTCCTTCTTGTTCAGCTTCTGTATTCTAGACAAATTACAAGCCTGTGGACAGGCCTGGGAGCTGGGAACTGTGAAGGAGGAAAATAAAATAAAAGGGCATGTAGGAATGGGCTGCATTTTCGAATTCCACATACCCAATTTGAGGTACATAGCTTCTATTTTCATTGTTTCTTGAGATTGAAATTTCAAGCTTTGTGGGAATATATTTCAACAGCAACACCAAACAATTATCAATCAAATAGTTTTCATCACTAATGAGATTAGATTTTTAGGAAACAACAATGTAAGATATTCAATATAAGATTTCAAATTTAAAGTCCTTCTGTTCTAGATATGATTAATATAATGAGTCTAATATGATTACTGAATATTAGAAATCTACAATTTTGATTTTTTGACATCATAATATTTATAACTGCTAATTTCATTGATTCTTATTACCTTTTAAATTTTTAGAAAAATCGAATTAAACTTATCTTGATCGTATGTTGTTTGACTTTTGATTTCGATTTCCGTTTCAATATCAAATTTTGTCGTATACAAACCTCGGCTCGGACTACACTGAAAAGCTTCTGATTTCAGAGTGCAGCTTCTATTGGTACCATCGTAAGGGTTGCAACATCTTTCTCTGCATGTTGACGGTGTGCCACAGTCGCATATTTCTGGGTACTCCACAATACCATTACCACAAATGGCAATCCTTCTGTTTACGAAACATCCGTATGTCTGATCGAGTCCTTTTGCATCTACGACGAGGATTTGCTATGATTATTGTCATGTTTATTATTGTATAATATGATTATTATGATTAGCATGTTTCCTACTTTGAAACGAGTTTCGTCCAAGTTTCACAAAATTTATTCACTGTGTGAACGATAATTTTACGCAGTTGGATTATGCGGCTATTTTTCTCCAACTTTTGTGCACATTATATTTTTATGTGCAGTTGTTATCAACTTTGAAAACATTCTCAAGCCGTTCAGGTCGTTTTAGCAAATTCTTTCAAAAGTGGCCAACACGCAAAGGGGTAAGCTCTCTCGCTACTAGCCCCTCTTTTCTGTTATATATTAAGCCGCTCTCCCTTCTAAGCTCCAGAACTTAAATAACCCTTCTACTATATTTCATTCTTCCACATTCCAAAAATTGAACAAGCCATTCTTCCGTATTAAGCTCATTTAAGCTCCCTCAAAATATCAGTACTACAAAAAAAAAATACTATAACAAACAACTAAACGCAAAAACTAAACGCAAAAGCACTGATACAAGATTTTAAACTGTTGGGTGTTGGGTCAGTTCTATTTAGTTTAGCCCCTCTTTGTTAAAACCGCTCTCAAATAAGCTCCAAGCACAAAAAAAATTTACGGAATGTGTTTTTACCCCCAGTCACCGAAAAAAATTTTTTATAGAACAAATAAATATTTACTAGGACCAGGGATAAAACGCCATTCTCCCGTTGTCTGACATTAAATTTACAGAATAAACATCGTAAATTATGCTGATAAACCGCCAGTGAGTGTCAAGTGTCAGATAATTGCGTGCGTTTTGCAAGTAGTTGCTGCCTCAGATATTGATATCAACACGAGAAACTGGCATTGCGAGTCTTGCAAATTAAAAAAACAAAAACAACCACAAAAGGTTATTTTCAACTTTTTCGAAACTTTCGTTGAAGCTGTAATTCTAATTTTAAGGAAGGAAATATTAATGGTGTAATTCTGAAGTTTTTGGACAAAGAAATATAAAAAAAATGAACAAATACCACTTTCGATATAACGCCACTCATAATTAGCTCATTAACAGGTACGATTAATAGCGTTATAAAAGTCACTGGTGCTCAACAAAGAGAATTCAAACATATTTGATTTTGAAGAAAGAAAGACAAATATAAAGTAAACAACTTACTAATAACTGGAACCATACTGTCAACACTACACCTTGAAAAGAAGCGATTATTTCTCTTAGTTCCACTCGTCGCTTTGTTATACATGATGTATTTTCCTCCCTGTGCTAAAGTTGGCTGACATTCAGTAGGATCGTGCTGCAAAGAAAATCAGCTCTATAAAGCCTATTCTAAAGTCTGGAATAAATAAAAAGTCGGAAAACACGCGGGGAGAGGGTAGAAATCTGAATAAAAAATAGCAAACTTGAATAACCGGGGGCAAGCCTGGCTGTTTGAGAAGAGCTATATCCCTTGCTCCCCCCCCCTCAGATTCCTTTCAAAGCTGGAATAGAAATGTTGATTGCTTTCCTTAAAAATAAATTGCTCTCCTCAGATTTTGTGTTCTATGTGGGAATAGCTCCCCTGAGCAGTTACCAGGAGAGCAATTCAATGCTCGCCTGCTAAAAATTGTATGGCAAGGTTGGAGTACAATTCAATCGTGAGACGTTGGATTACAATTCAATAAACAGAGGAATAGTAGAAAGTACAAACGCGGTAATTCCCTTACTAACGCACACTTCATGTCACTGCAGGTTACTTTATCTTCTTTGCAATCAAAATTTAATCAAATTAAAAAAACCAAAAGTGTTCAAATTTGAAACACAGTTGAGTTTTAAATCAGCTCAACATCTCAAGTCTGTACTATGCTATACTAAGACAGATTTCATTGCATGAGTAGCTGTAGCCTGGACCAGTCCACAAAAGTTTCGTCCACAAAAGAACAAAAACAAACAAAAGAACAATGTTTTCGTTAACTTGTTCTTTTGTGAGCAAACTTCTGATCCTGGGTAGCAAGGGAGGAAAAATAGTTCGACTAATCAGCTCATTTGTTTAAATTCTCTACAAGGGCCAATTAATTTTCCTCACGTGATGTGACAATTATGTCACGCAAAATTTGTTGCTGTAGAGGATGTGGGTCAAAGTAGGGAAAGTATTCTCCCTATTTCAGCCTGGAGGCAGTGGGAAAGTTTAGAATTTCCAAAATAAATCCAAAATATTTTTGATCCATATGAAATAACATAGATTTTGCTAAATATTCCCCAGGGAGCAAAGCATTGCTGGCTGCGAAAGCATTAAAATCATCGTTTGTTTTTATGTGGTTTTAGAATTTCATAAATCAGGCAGATGGTCAATTCAGAAAAAGAACATGAGATAGCGTGTGTTTTGCTCCAGAATTCCTTGCAAAATGATGCATTTAATGCAAGCATATTCCTTGTGCTGCCTTGTCTGAGGCATTATCAAAAGTTAAATTTGATTTAACTTGCATGTCACTTACGGCATCTCACAACCAGAAATCTTTTCATGGAAACATGTGTTGTCAGTCTCAGGCAGCCGCAGGCAGTGACAGGCAGTTACAGTTAAAATGAGCATCAGCTTAGCTGAGGTGAAACGTAGTGTACAGCCAATCCAGCAATGCTACTCAACGCCCATTTCTGTGTCTTCCGTAAAATTCAATTTTTGCAATAAATCACATACATAAAGAGCAGAGGCGAATTTTGTTAACAATATTGAAATTGACACACTGGTTTCAAAGCAATTATCCCTCGAGAACAAAGCGAAACTTTCTCAAACTGGATAATGAAAACATCTCCTCCGTAAAACAGTTTGTTTTCGTTTTCCAGTTTCGCCTCTGTTTACGTACAGTCACACCCCAGAATTAAAAATCTCGCATATATAAATGTCAATGTCTGTGTGTGGGTGATCACACACATTAAAGAAACAGAGTATAAAGTTGCAGACAAAAACATATGCGTGCATATACAACATATAATATAGTATTCATAATATTGTAACAGCAATATCTCACACGTTAAAATATACATACATGTGCCCCAAATGCATGCCCCAATTCATGAGCAAATGTTACTTCTGTGATAGCAGGTGGCAGATTGCGTGAATACAATTTGAATGTTACCAGCCCAGTATTATAACTCCTGAGTTTGCCAGCAAAATTAGCATATTTGTCACATATTCCTCCAGCTTGACCTTGCGGATAGCCTATCCATGCAAGTCCAATCACACCTGAAAAAGAAGTTTGTTATAATTTCAAAAAGCCAGTGTTACAAAGTCGAAAAAACATTTAGTATCACAAGAAGCCAAGACTATGAACCGATAAAATAACAATAATATATGTTCATTATTCATTAAGATCTTCAACATTTTATTAACTCATAGCCTGGGTTTCCTATAATAGTATATATCAAATGATTCATCTTTTGCAAGGTTCAAATTAAGTGATCGCGAATCATGATCTGCAATTGGAATTTTGGCTTGTGTGATCACAAAATGCATTTGGACATGAAAATTGCGATGCAGTCTCGTGGAATGATTGGGATTTGTATGAAGCGATTTTGCTTAGAAAAACGACGAATTTAAATGAATATAGATACCAAGTGTAAATGTGTTAAAATATTTGTTGTTAAGTTCTAACGCTGAAGCTTAAAGGTCCTCTTACATTGTAAACTTTTTCAAAAAACGTATGTTTCAAGAAAGGCTTCAACAACAAATTTGTCATGTGCGATGATCGTGAATAAAACTGCACAAGAAAGATTTAAAACTTGTCTCACAACACTGGTATCCAATCTGCTTTTAAATTACAAAAAAAAAGTAATTATTGGCTCTGAATTGCTCAGGAAGTGAAGTGAACAACTTGCAATATATAAATGAGTGCATTAATTGAGTTTCTTTGCTGCAATATCGTTGCCTGAGTAGAATAAAAGCAAACTTTTCAAAAAATTGTTCAGCAATGCTCTGTCTGCTTCTCAAAAGCAGATCTAAAGGAAGATAGAACATGAAGGTCATGTAAAGCAAAATTACCGCAAAAGATTTGTCTTTGAACTGTTCCGTCATGAAACTTAATATCCATGTCCCTGACCCTTAGTTAGACGTTGACTCACCCTTAACCTTTTCACCCTTAATCTTTTCACCCTTAACCCTTTCACACCGGGAATGACCATACATATGTCCAATTAACAAACAACGTAAAACATCATATTTTCGGGACGCAAATGCGGACAGAAGTTTATTCTAATTTCAGATATCTGGACGTAAGTTTATCTCACAACTTATGTTGGTTTGCATTGTGTTACTCTATGCAAAATAAAACTTGTATCTACACAGTATACAGTATATACCATGTGTCCCAGCTTTGATTAAGGCTAGCGAAACAAGTTTAATTCAAATTTATTCGAAACAATTTTTGAAATATTTCTCGGTAGTCAACTTAAAAATTGATACATAGTTTGTTATCATTTATGTATCGATAGTAGAGATCTTAATTCTGAAAGTTAAAATTTGCCTCCAATCAAAAGCCAGAGGTCTAGATTTCCGTCTAAACCACGTCTTTGGATCTCCTAAGCCATAGCGTTTTACGAGAACTGAAAATTAAACACCTATTTATGGATGCAGCCACTATGAAGAGTTGACTATAGAAGATTACTTAAAAAAATACTTTTTAACAGATTTGAGAGATATTTTCTGCACTAGCCTTAATCAAACCTGATACCATATTTTTGGGACACCTGATATGTATAAATTTGAAATAATCTTAAAACTTTGTATCTGTTTCTATTTTTTTGCATCCACCTCTACTTATATATATATGTATCTACTTCTACCTATATATACTGTAGTGTGCTAAACATCAAGTCTTGTTTTTGCCTCCAATTCTTTACAAAATTTATATATTATCTTTATATATTTAGATATAAAATTTATATATGATGTATGATTTTCCTGTTTAGCAGAAATAAATACAGGCATGAGAGGGTTAACAGGGCATTAAAGCACTGTTCACAAATCTAATTAGAAATATTTACCTTTGTCAAAACTTCTGTCAGTAAACAGGAATGCTTCACACACAGCACTGTGGTCCTCTGAAGAAAACACTTCAAGTTGGTATGAAACTGAAATATGAAAAGAATTAAGACCTTTCGGCACATTATACCCATCGTAGACAATGATCCTTCCAACCCTGAAACCAATACCCTGGGGATTATAGTCTCTGTCAGCTTTTGAGATGTTAAAAGTCTGATTCCGAAATATGTACTCTGCAGCTTTATAGTGATTCACCATCTGATAAATGACATTTTCTTTATTCAGAAATTTTTGAGTAAATTTGTGATCAGCAACCAGTTTCAGCATGCAGGTGTTTTTGTGAGAATTCCTGACACCTCTCCTTGTTCTCTTTTTCACATGTTCATCATCCAATGAATACCCTTGTCGATAAGCTTGTTCTTCCTCACTGAACAAAGAAAGAAAAAAAACAATCAGTAAAATATTCCCATTAAATACTATTCTTTTAAGATTAAAGAACTTACATAAAAAGTAGTGTGGATAAATACTTCAGGACCATGTTTTCAATGCTTTAAAAAATGTTGCTTTTGAATCTGTAATTTGCACGAATGGAAATAATTTTTTAATGGAGAAAGTATTGTAAGAGAAGTTTTTCGTTTTAGCACTCTTTTAATTGTACTGCTTTAAGGATATTTGTATCATCAACAAGCCTCCAGTGCATTTATCACATTTTACTTTCAGTTTTGTCCTTTACGAACAATTTTAAAAATTCATGGTTTTGTCACATTCTTCTAAAAAGTTTTTGCTCTAAACACAACATTTCCATGTCTAACAGAGCACTACTGGCAGCTGATTTTGCATTTGTGCCCAGATGTGCATATGCAACTGACAAATTCCGCTCATTGCTATTCAATAATAAAGGGCATTGCATCTTGATCATAATACCTCTTTCACCATCTTTAGCAGAATTGTGTATTGCACACAAGTTTTGTTTTTAAATAGATTGATTTTTCCGGAGAATCCTGTAAGTACATACACAGAAACATTTAAGGTTAAAAGTACCATTGGGAAACTTTGGAAAAATTAACTCCAATCATACAGTATATTGCTTACGGTGTGAGATCTGGCTTCATAGTATCCCTTTCACTTTTGACTTTGAAACTGGTTGGTCTTTTCACAATCCTCATGGAGTCACCAGCATAGTTATAATTGGCATGCACATCGGATGCTTTGTAGATAACCGAGTGAAAACTTTGAGACCTTTTAAAATGTCTTTGAGCAGGTTCCACATGGTAGACTTCTCCACCAGCTTTTATTGTCCCTAAATAAAAAAAATATGAAAAATAAGTGTGCGTTCTTTGGTGTGTTACCCAATTAAAAGAATGTCAAAAGATGGCATGGAAATGAATGGTGTTCTTTAAATTTAATTGAAACAATTGTGTGGGTAATCTTAATTTCCAATTTTTGACAGGTAAACATGATGGCAGATGCCTGGAAAATATCCCAAACTCTAATTTTGCCCTTCTGATGTTGTTTTGAGTACAATTTGACAATTTTAGCCTGTCACAGATTTTAAGCTACAATGCTGCAACAAAGATAATTTTCAAGTCACTCTGTACAACGTGAATTTTATGGTGGGATACTTCAAAATCACCTTTCAAAGTGTGTTTGGTTGGTACACATACTGTATGTTGCAATTACAATGCTACAAAGGAAAACAAAATATGGCACAATTGTTTGTGCACTCCAGACTGTTAACTTGGTATTTGTCAGCATATGACATATTACATGCACAACACAAATTTCAGGCACATTTTTGGGCCTTTGAGTTTTTGGATAGGGTTGCTTCACCTTAACAGAGATCTATTGCAATCTATTGCGAGCCCCATCATTCACAATATGTATTGCAATGTTATATACTGTATATGTCAATTAAAAACAATCCATCAGATAAAAGGAACCTAGGTTAGTGTTGGCATTCATATTTTCCTTGCACTAAAGATAATATGGCTCCACCTTTGTCACAATATTACATACAGGTAATCATCAATTTTTGCTGCTGACTTTACTGTAGTTTTGAAACTATCCAAAGAAAAGTTGAACAAAATGATACGGAAGGCAAAAATTGTAAATAAATATGAAGAAATGGGTTTCTAAACTAAATACTAAAATAAAGCATGGACAAGATTCAGCTGTCAATTTAAGTTTTTTTTTCATTTTGACCCACCTTTTCTTCACATTAACAATCACAAAAAAGCGAACAGTGGGTGTCCTGTTAGGTTCCATATGAAGCATGGTGAGAAGCAAGATTTAAATGAAAAACTAGGTTATCTACCCATCCCTAAATTCCTTTGGCCTAAAATTCAATGATTTCCTGATTTTCTCTTATGCTAACAAAACATATTAGGAAGGTGAAGTAATTAATTTGCAATTAATTGATCATCTAATCATAATTCAAAATTAATGATGAAAGCAAATTTAGTTAGCCAGTGTTTATGGAGATATGGGTTGGGTTCAATTCCTATTGTGGTCATTATATACTGTATCATAAAAATTTAAAATATTTTAATCATTTAATTTTAGTGCTTTGAGCCACAGTGCAATTTTCCAACTTTAATTTATGTTTCACAAAAATGGCAAATAAATTGGACACAAAGATTAATTTTCTATTAACTATCAATTTGTTTGATTATCTTATATTGTGCTATTGTGCATGTGCCATGTAGTTCTGCCAAAATATTTGTGTAGTTGGGTTTGATGACAAATTTATTCTATATTCTCTAAAATTCCTCTTGGTATGAAAATTAGGATGGGCAAAAATCACATAACTAGGGTCAAATACTGTATCTTAAGTTCTTAGGACTTCTCTTAGATGAAAATCTTAGTCTGGAAATAATACCATCTAAGTGAATTTTCAAACAAATTGGCTAGAACATGTGGTATGTTTTTTAGGATTAGAAATCTACTTCTAATTGAACTTTTATTATGTCTCTACAGTGCATGTAATTTTTACAATATGGTTTCACTACTTGGGGACAAACATTTGCCTTATAATAACAAACATTAAAAAATGTGCTGTTTGAGTTTCTCTCAACAGTCTTTTCTTGCCCACTCTCTTCTTATCTGTGAAGAACTTAAACAAATAGGAGTTTCTGAAATTTTTTCAATTGAGACTCTTATCCTTTGTCTGTGAATCTGTGATTAAAATTAAATTCTTTCATTTCAATTCATCTGTTCATCAATATTCAACACAACAATCTAATTGCGGTGATTTATTTTTTTATTCTTAAAAACATGAACTAAAATCAATTTGATACCTTGGTGACAAGTTATGGAATAACCTGCCAGTGGAAATGCGTAATTCTTCTACCAAAGATTTATTCAAAAGAAAATTAAAAACATCTTTGCAACAATTAATTCAATAGTTTTTTGTTGCAATACTGTTTATTCTTTCTTTTATTAATTTAATTTATATATATTCATAACTTGCATTTTAGTAATTCATAATTTAACTCTTCATGTATGCACAGTATAAATTGTTTTATTCTGGGGATTCCCAAAGAAAAGGTAACAGCTTTGATCAAGTATATCGTTGCCAGTTTAACTCAAATTAATTCGAAACAATTTTAAAAATATTTCTTGGTAGTCAACTTACAACTATTTGTGCATCAAGAGTGGAGATAATATTTCTGAAAGTTCAAATTTGCCTCCATCCCAAAACCAGAGGTTTAGATTTTCGTCTAAACTGAGTCTTGGATCTCCTAAACTATAGCGTTTTAGGAAATGAATTCAATGGTGCTTGAAAACACACTCAGAAAGAAATCCGAAAACTGAAAATTAAACACTTTTTTGTGGATGCAGCCACTATAAAGTGATTTATCATTTTTCAAAATTTTTACCAAAATTCAACTGAAATAAAACAGTTTTCGAAAAAATTTGTCATGGACAACTGATTTTCAAGATTCTTTTTGGAATTATTGTTCAGAAGTGCTGTCTGGAACGCCATCATGACTCAGAAAATCCTACAACACAATCTTTTGAAAACATGGGCCAAAATTAAAACCTCTGGTTTTGAGTGCAAGATAAATTTGAATTTTCAAAATTATTATTCCAACCAACTCACAAGGCACTGATATCAAACAAATAAGGTATTTATCTTCAAGTTAACTATCAAGTATTACTTTAAAATTTATTTTGGATACATTTGAGCAAAATTGATCAAATCGCTCCTAGCCTTGATCAAATCAGTTACCTTCTTTTGGTTTTGGGGGCACCCGGTATGTCGTAGATTTGTTGTATGTTTAAAATAAAAAGAATTGAATTTAAAATCATAATTAAAAGTAAAATTAAATCAAAATCAAATCCCAACTAGTGTCTGGTCTGTGCAGTGTGTACAGTATGTGGCTTACCAAATTTAATAATACCAATAAATAATAGTCTTACCACCAACCACAAAAGATTTAACATAATAAATTTGATTGCTAACAATAAATATGAAAATGCCAATCATCTTGACAGACATTTACAGGGTAAGTTGGTGTTGTGAATGAACCGCACATTCATTAGTCAAAATGTAACATTCAGGACTTTTGAAAATCATATAAATGTGCGAAGGCCATCAATCAATGAATAAAATAGCCTAAATATTTGCCTTGAAATCTTCCCTTCTTGAGAGCGCCATGTACGTAGCTTCCAAAATGACCCTTCACATCTCCTTCCACAATATTGTTCACATCAAATTTTATAGGTTGTCCACGACCATCAAGAATTTTGTAGTCTGGAGAAAATACTGAATGATCTCTTCTGATGCGCAAAAGGAACTCTTTGCCAAATGCTTTGAACTTCAACTCGTTCACTGCAAATGGAGATGACAATGTTGACCTCCGTACTCTGCTGTTAAAATCTCTCAGATTGTAATCTAGCCTTTCATGATGCCTAATAAATGAGTTCAACGGTCTACGGATCGAAGCCAATGAAGAAAAACTGCAAGAAATAACGACGAAGATTGCTAACTTCAACATCATTGCTGGGTCTAGAAATGGCGGCGCCCAACAAGCCTACGCATTAGCATTTCACAGTTTATCATCCTCCAGATCGAGTTTGAGCATGAATAAAATCCTCCTCCGTTCCACATCACACCTTGCTGTGTGCATGCATGAAACAAAAAAATTTACTAAAATTGATCCATGATTGCCAAGTTCAATAATTATTTTCGATTCTGAGGCAAAAGTTTACCATTAATAATTCCTTATTTCATTCTCAAACTTTTTACATTTACGATAAAAAGTAATGAAATAAAACCATATTTACAATACATCCAACAAAAAACCCCGCTAGTTACCGCTACAGTAAAAACCCGCATATAAGAAACCAGGTTTTTCATCCAGGGTATTGTCTCGTAAACAATAGGCTATTGTTTT
>JAYJMH010023926.1:0-18766 GCA_036873815.1 Phacellophora camtschatica
GTAAATATTTTTATTGTAGATTTAAATTGTAAATATTATATTGTAATTTTTAAACTTCTGTAAATTTAGTGGCAAAAGTATACTTACTTACTTACTTACATCGAGAAGGAATTTGACAACCACAAAAGAAACTTACTACCTTCCTTCTCCAACACCTCTCTGTTATCACATGATATCATCGCAGCATCCCAAGTAAATTTCAAAAAAGGCAAAAAACATAATGAAATTACATAGAGATTTAATAAATATGCTATGAAGTCATGCGCAACTATTATTTTGGCGTCCGATTTCCCTTCATGATGATATTCACTCTTTAAATTACTCTTTAAGTTACTCCCTGGAGTTTTCTTTGATAAGTTATGCACGATTGCTTTGTTTGAGATTTTCTCGACTTGATAAATGTATCATTATTTACTGCATGTTGTTCTCCCATTTGGGATGATACTTTGTCCCGAACTAAACCGAGTGAATCATGACAATAGTCACTGCTCGCAGTGTTTATATTATTTACGTAATGTGTTTACAACGAGAAGGGATTTGACAATTACAGATGCAAAGCAATATGCTCTGTATTTTTGTTGCTATCCGGTAACGAACTCTTAAATAATTAGTCTTTGGAATTTATGTTATCATATAAACCCACTTTAATCTCCAATGTTCGAGAGATATTGACACAGAAGGAGTAAGTTGGAAAATAAAATTAATGCTTATATTAGCATGCGATTCTTCGAGGAGATTATTGTGTTTGTCAATCAAATCCAAACGCAAGTAACGTTATTTGCCTTTTTCGTTTCACAAAGTTGCTTTCTTAAAAGTTCGGCAGCTGTCTTTCCACGATTGCGGTTCTTTTTTTATAAATTATTCATTTCGTCCACCTGTAAGACGATGCTGAACGCTATATCAACTATCTTTCCATGGCGTTGGTTTTTGCTGCTTAAACAGTTTTTATTAATTTTTTTTATTGAATATCATGGCTTTTAGGTAGTAAAAAGATAGTTGAACCCACCGGTTATTCGCGAAAAGAGGCTGTATTAAGTTGGACTTATAAAAATTTATATTTTAAGAAATAGAGATATAAAATATACCATTTTTACAAAGGGTAAATTCTTGGAGATCGAATGTTGTGTAACGCCCGCCATGAATCATGGTTCAGGCTAAATGACTACAATAGATTGTTCACCGAAATAACGCATCGCGAATTTGAAACGAGTATGTACATGGATCATAAATACACTTGGAGTTTTCCACAAAGAACGTGCTGTTATGCCTGATGGTAATTTTAAGAGTTAAATTTCTGGTTTGTATCTTGGCAAAGCCAGACTTCGAAGTCAAGTTAAATATATGTTACCTGCTACTGTGGCCTTTTTATTATACTGTTTCGATTTCTCCTTTGCCTTTCGAATATCTTAATATCTTTGTTGGTATTTGCACATTCAGGCATTATCACATTTAGGGAACATGTCATTTATGTATATTAAGATTAAGAGCAGTCTGGGCTCAAGAAGGTAACGTTACTCACAGGAACTTCTGAAAAGATGACGCGTGGGTGCAGTCACCCTTTGTCCTTCCCAAATTCGTTTATTTTCCTATTCTTTTGCCATACAAATGTTTGCCTCTTCCCCTTTCTTACTCTTGGCGTCACTAATTTATCCACGTTGATTTGTAGACATTGAGGGTAACACTTTGCCTCCAATCTCCATACAAATTAAAAAGACCTTTCTCTTCATTGTGATGAACTTGTTTCTCTCTGTGCTCAGACCAAAAGGTCCTTTGATATAATTGGAGTATCTGAGATGTGGAATTCCGCACAAAGCCAAATATTAACTAATGTGGACATACACTTTAGGACACAAAATCCTCATGTCAAAATGGCGGTGTAGGACTGCATGTTAAAAATTCTTTAATTTCTGTCTCATGCGATGACTTAAACTTCAATTGTTATGATTTTGAAACCGTATGGGTTAAAATTGAGAATCTGTAAAATTTGTAAGAAATATTTGTAAGAATTTGTAAAATTTAAATCGATTCTTCCTGAATTAATTAATAAACAAGTTTTTATCATGGGCGATTTCAATGCTAACCTGCTAAATTATTACTCTCATACGCCCACTAATGATTTTATCGATAATTGTTTCTCGAAAAAAACCTCCTACTCTGCATAAATCACCTAACTGATCACTCGTCGACAGTAATTGATAATATTATTACCAACTTAACAAGTGCTGAAGTTACTAGTGGAAACATTTTAACCCAAATTTCTGATCATTTTCCCCAATTTATTTATTTTGAACATTAACGACTTTTTTGTTAATCTTGCAGATAATATAAATAAAACTTTACCAAAAACACCAAAGTCCCCTCTCGATTACCTTATCAACAAAAACTCATTGTCGATGTTCCCTTATCCTGTCACTCATATAGAAGTTGAGGGTATAATATAAAAAATTGACTCATTGAAATCTGCTAGTCTTCACAGTATCCCGATTAGTATATTGAAAATCCCAGGGCCTCAAATTTCCCATTCATTATCCAAACTCGTTAATCAATCATGTATCGAAGGAATTTTTCCAACTAAACTAAAAGCAGCTAAGGTAGTTTCTCTATTTAAAAAAAAGAACTTTCTCCCGAGATTACTTCTAACTGTTACTTCTAACTCCTAACATATCTTTGTTGCCAATTTTCAGTAAGTTATGTGAAAAATTAATATACAAAAGGCTATATTCCTTTGTTATTTGGAACAAAATTATATATACTTTACAGTTTGGTTTCCAAGAAAATCACTCAATTGATCATGTACTGATTAGCATTACCGAGGTTATCAGGAGTAAGCTTGACAATGAAAAATATGGTTGCGGATTATTGATTGACTTGCAAAAAGCTTTTGATGTTGTAAATCATAATATCTTGCTTTCTAAGCTTGAACATTATGGTGTTAGAGGGAATGCACTTGCGTGGTTTGAATCCTATCTATCAGACATAAATCAATACGTTTCGATCAACGGAAAAATATATAAAAAAAATAATTTATAAGAGTCCGATAATTTTGTTCTCAAATTGTCAATAAAATTTATTTAAATATTACTGTCAATTTGATTATTCGTTTATTTATCACTTCCTGCCAAGGTCTAATTTACACTTTTCATATTATTTGAGGTAAAATATCACCACTCATTAACTCTATTTACCCCCCCCCCCCCATTTGAAAATGAACCACAACATTTTTACGAATTGAAATGAAGAAGGCACACCACCCACGCCCACCAAAGGTCTGGAATGTAACTCTGCATTTTCTTTTTCATTTACATTTGCTTTTGTTTCTGTCAGAAGAGCTGTATTTGTACTGAGTTGAATTATGTTTGCTTGCGAATTTTAATGAACAAAAGGGAACTTTTAATTTCGAGTTTTACAAGGAAGCTAACTTTTGTTTAACTAAGAGTTTTGCGCTTATAATTCTTGTGTTTTTCTAGCTTATCAATGAATTACATTGAAATATGGCCTATGAGTATTTGTTCCCAGTTGAGAACTTTGTGTGATGTTGTCAGATCACTGATATATCGAAATCAAGTTATCTTCATCGTAAATATATTTGTCTTAATAATAATGCAAGATGTGTTTCCAGATCAGTAGTCGATCAGCTGATGGTTTATTGAAGTCAGTTTTGAGGTATGCTTTTAAACTTCTTGCTTGTAATTTTGCTTTAACTTCGTAGCATCGGCAAAGAATTAATATTTCTATTTCAGTTTCTATTTATCTTAGAATTATCAGAATAAGCTGATTTTGACCGTAATTGTAACTGTAGCTGCGTACATTTAGTGGGAAGGCAATATTTAAAAATAGACTTTTCACGAAAAACAATTTCTCACTTCTACTTTTACCTCCATGTAAGCATTTAAAAACTGCCTTCCAAACCAACAAAATCACAGTTTTGATGCTAGAACGTCAGCAATGATATGTTGGATTAATTGATCTTTAAAATTTGAAGCGTTTCTTATTTATCTTATTTGAAGCATTATTAGTGTTTGAGACGCTCGAAGAATTTTATTTTTAGAAAAAGTTTTTAAAATCAATCACCACCATGTCGTGGTATGTTTTTATAGTCATATTTGCATTATTTTAAGTTCTAGTTCTTTTCTATTTATTGCAGTAGTTTTTTAGGCACAAAATAATTGTTCGGCCACTGTTTTTACTCTTAATTTGTTCAGTTTAATTTTAACCAAAGATTGAATGCTTGTTACTAATTTGATTTAGCTGTTTTTGATTATTTTGCTTGGTTTGGAAACTTTCGAGGCATTTAGAATGTGTATTTGTAAAGTCTGTTAAAAAAGAATTGTTTTTTATGAATGCCACCTGCAGTCTTCACTTGGTCGTTTCAAATATTATCTCAGTATGTATATTCATGGTAGTTAAGTGATAGTTATGATGCTCTGTAGGTCTGTTCATGCAAGGGTAGTTATCCTACTTTCCAGGCTATTTTCTAGTTTCCTTTTGACCAAAACTGTAAAACATGAACCTTTTGAATTGATTAAATTCAATGGAGTACTTCAAAATCAGTATAGAGCTGTCAGCCTTTCTTTTCCAAGTTTACATCTGACTCCCCTTCTGATACCGATCACATGTTTTCACTTGTTCAGACACCCTGGTACCAGATTCTCGAATCGAATATTAAAATTAAAAAAATGTATGAAGAACAACAATATGTTCTCTTTCTCATTGTTTTTCCTTTTTACTTTTTTGCTTTTTATTTTTATTTTTATTTTTACTTTTTTTGTTTGTTTTTTTTTTTGTCTTTTGTTTTTCATTTTTCATATTGTTTTTCATTTTTCATGAAAAATCCAGTTGTAACAAAATTAGCATGTCTGTCAAGTTAAAGTATTCGATGTTTTTCTGCAGTAATGTTGAGCGACAATAGAACACAGATAACTACTTAAAAACGGATGTATAGAAGCACATTTAGATAGTGGCTTGTTAGAAATTTGCTGAATCAGCGCCCAATTAGTCGAATTCATAACTCTCCTGATGATGGAGAATGCTTTTGTTCGAATTGCCTTTTGCTAGGAAGAGCTACGTCTATAGTAGTACATGGCTTATTTCAAGAAACAAAGGATTCACGTCAACGTGTAGAGTTTATTCAATAAATTGTCAATTGATTTTAGAAAAGGTTTTTCCGTCGGTTGTTCTTGAAAGGAAATGGCACATAACCGACACAATATTCAACCAAATGACATATTCACTGTTGCTAAAAATCAGAGGCACAATCAGAGGCGAATGGAACATCGGAATGGTCCTGAAAGAATTCCCTGGATCAGATAGGCGAGTTCCGAATGTTAAAGTGAAAAGGGCAGCACGAAAATACAGTCGTCCACTGACAGAGATTGCATTTATATATCCGGCAAAAGGATAACGTTGAAATGAAGTCGATTTGTTTTATAAGGGTCACGCCCTTATTTGCTTGTCTCGTGTAACAACAGTATAATTTTTAATATATATTTGAAAAATTAATTAGTCAGGGGGAGATATCATGTTTATTGGCACTGCATTTTGAATAGTTTACTTTATCGCCTAGACATATTGCTATGTTTCTTTTCTTTGTGAGATTTCTGCACTGAAAGTTCTTAAATTTTTACGGTACTGTTACTTTCTTAATTATTAAGTACATTTTTGCTATTTAGTTGTTGTTTTAATTACTTTTTCACAAGTTTAACTATGGTTTGCAGAATCATTAATTTGAAGGTAAAGGAGAGTGTTATTGTTTTGTGAATAGGTGTTTTATTGGCCTTATTATTTTCTCCAGAAGAAATATGTGAGAAAAAAATACGAATAATAATTTGTTGGCATGAAAATTAAAAAAAAATTAGTTTATTGTCATTGATGCGTGATGACGAGGAGAGTGATTTTCAAGGCAGGTTTTTTTTTTGTAAAATGTTAATGATAAAAATATTTTTTCAACTGTATTTGACTGTTTACACGAATGTAGACATTAATCAACATGGTAGTTGACATTTGTTTACGAAATGGAATTAAGATTTACATCCCCAGATTAAAAATTGTAACATATGACATTGACAGTGTCAGATTTGTATGACAGTCGCTACTACAGTCATGTGTAGTAGCGACTAAAAATGCAAATATAACAGCTGGATATCGTCATCCATATTTTAAAGTATTTTTCAGTGAAAACAACGTGTTTTGCTATTGAAGCCTTTCAAGCTCCTAGATGAAAAAATGTCATCGATTTCAAGTCGGTCAGTTTACTTCCTTTCAAATCTAGTAAACAAAAGACTAGCGAACGAGGAAAGTTAAACAAATGTTACACCTGTTTAGAATTTCCCTAAAAACAAACAAAGCAAACCAAAAATTCTTGATTTTCAGAGAAAAAATGTATCTTTGATTGATTTGATTTAAGGTCTTATTGAATGAACAGGAAAAATTGACCGAGTTGAAACTCATGACACTTTTATTGTAAGGCCTAAAATGCCTCAATTCCAAAACTTGTTTTTTTCGCTGCAAAGAACTTTTGGACATAAATGGGTATATCATCGCCGCTACATTTGCGTTTTTAATAATCGAGGTCACAAATTACTCGTATGTTGTCAGGCTGCTCAATAGATGTCGTTACGAAAAGTTTCATATTCACGTGGGTGCATAATAATTTCTAAACCCATGTAAGGTTTTTATGGAAAACCCGTTATTGCATGACTGTGATAGGATCAGTTGAACTAATTTCATCTTATTCCTTTCAGTGTTATTGAAATCAAGACTGGTTGTTGCATTACACATTGGAAACAGTGTTAGTGATCGTGCAATTTTGTTGAGTCAATGAAGACTGTATACTTGCTTCCCACTGTTATCTGTTGAAGTTTTTATCAATTAGTGTTGTTGCTAGAATGGTATTCACCTGACTCCATACTTGTTTCCGTACATCGTTATGTTTAGTACCTTTAAAACTTTTGGTAGCAAATACGTCCGAGCTTTCAGCCAAATACATTCAATCAGTTCGTTTAACTGGATAAAACAGAACGTTTTCTGCAAATAAATTTTTTAACCAACATGTTATTTCTTGCATTGTTAATGCAGGCAGCTTTTTTGGAGCATTGCAATGCTGCTCTAAAAAAAGACCTGACAATAGGCTTATTTGTTCCGTGGACAGGTTCTTGGCCTGTTGGTAAAAGGCTAGCTTCTGCTGCCCCCTTAGCTATTGATAAAATTAATGCAGACCCAACCCTTCTGTCTGGATACAATTTGAAATTCGAATGGCGAGACTGTGGTTGCAGCAAAATAATGTCAACCTATGGAATGGTTGAGTTTATAAAGAGAAACATATCCGCGGTAATTGGACCATACTGTAGTAGCGGTTGTGTTCCAAGTGGATTAGTTGCCGCTGCTTATAAAACCTTAATGATAACGTATAGCTGCTCCTCTCAGGACTTATCGAACAAAGAGGAATACCCTACAACTGCCCGAACGTTAACTTATGCTCGTACGAATGAGACGATTTTACGAGGAAGTATAACATTATTGATGAGGCATTATAATTGGAAAATTTTTATGCTTGTGACAGAGCTTGCAGAGCCATGGAAAACGATTGGAACTTACTTCTTACGAACTGCAAATGACATGGGAATGGAATCTATTGGAGAGGTTCGATACAACCCAAATTATGTCAAAGACCATAATAAGGAGGAGTACAGAAAATCAATTCTGAAAACTGCTAGGGAGAAAGGAAGAAGTGAGTTTTGTAGTTTATCGACATTAACACACAATTATATTGAAGGTTTTTATTTAATTCACCATATTTGAATTATCATTTTTGTTTAAATCACCACAATTAAGCGTTCAATAACAACAATAAAGAATATTCAGGTATGTTTTTACAAATAAAGGTTTTGATTTATTATTTTACAGTTTTGATATTCCTTGGCTATTACAGCAAAGTAAAAATATTGCTACTGACTGCTCGAAATATGGGCATGTTCAACGGAGATTATGCTTTCATTACCGTTGATTTCAAAATTGAGAAAAAATGGGAAAATGAAGGTTGGTTGAAAGATTATCAAGACAAACCCTTAAAGATCGCCAATGTTTTTGACTCGTTCTTGGATATTAGCTCTGAAAAACTGAACAACAAGAACTTTAGCGAAGAAGTCAGGAGAAGGATGGCACAACCACCGTTCAATAGCACTATGGCTGCAAATGAAGAGGTTTTTTGAAGTTTACAATTATTACATTTATTTATTTGCATCGAAACTTCCAAAAATTTCCAATCCAAGCTAACTGTTGTTAGACATGGAATTGCGTGTAATAGAGCATATGCCTGTTCGACCCAAAAATTGTTAACGATCACAGATACTCATATACAAGTCACATAAATTGAGTGGTAACCAAATCAAGAAAAGTAATAGCGATGATTAAATTTTTATCCAATAAATGAAATTCACAAACTTCATGTCCGGTCACACCCTGATTTTGATGACGTCATATACTACATCCCTCCAATCACTTCAATTTCGTCTTGAACCATTCCTTACCAGATAAGATGGATAAATTGAACAGATTCAATACTATAAAGGCACCTTGTTCTATTTTACAAGATTATAAAAAAACATGAATCCATCCTTGTAACCAGAGTATAGACCACGGAAACACAATTCTAATGGACAGATAAGTGATAGAACACCGTTGAAAATTTAGTTTCATTCAGATCAAACTTTCAACATGAGTAAAAAACATATTTAAAAATAAATTATTGTCCATCATCCGCCTTCCCTCTAAATCAGTCAGTGGTACTAATTATCCAAAAGGTTCAGCAATCCTTACATAACTTCGGGTTGGACTAAGCAAGTTGAGCCTCCAGAAATTTAAACACAACTTCAGAGAAAACGTAAATGCTTGATGTCCTAGTAATGATTGTATTGAAGATGCAGAAAATTTCTTATGTCCCAGTAATGATTGTATTGAATGCAGAACATTTCTTTTACATTGCCAAGCTAATTTTAACTGAAGACACTCCTTTTCTTAGCACCATAAACAGCATCCTTAGCCTTTACGGGCTATCGAAACATCCTGTTGCTGTATTTATTCTTTATTTTTGGTGTGGCCGTTTTCTAAATTTGTATGAGCTTAAAGAGCGTTTAGAAAGAAAAATAACACAAAGACAACTCTGCGTGGTAAATGTCGAATTGAACATTTTTAAAACGGTTAACTCTCGCATTATTGCAATCTGGTGAAAATATTTGTGACTGCAAAGCTAATTTGAATAAAACGACGCAAATATTCTCTTTTCATCGAAATGGCGTATGCAAAACATATTTGTGGGTTTGTTTTGCAAAAACTTATGGCGCAAACCTCTGTTTGGGTTTTTAAGAATGACCATTAATTAGCCAAAAAAAGTGTTGCAAAAAAGAAACCTTGATAGGACTCTAACAAACTTTCCGTTATATTTTCTTACATTTCAAACCACATTGTTAATAGAAAAAAACGAGACAAAAGCTTTAAGCAAAAAAGATATGTTGCCAGGATATATTGATATGATGCAAAGGATGTCTCAAAATGCTTGTTCCCATTTGTTTAAAATTTTAGAAAAGTCCTGAAATGAAGTAGTTGCATTTTTATACCATTTTAATCTGCAGAATCTAACTTTAGAGTTTCGTGCAATTCCAATCAAACTTCTTGACAAAAAACTCACTGAGTTATTTGTTTCGACAGCTAAAGCCTGCGTGAAGACAAAAAACTGAGGATTTTCCAAATTTCTCGATACCTTGATGTGATATCAAGCTTGTGAATGATTTCAAAAAGAACTCTGTAAATATTTTATTTAATTGTCCCAAAAAACTGTTCATGTTAATCCAGCTAGTTGTTAACAACAAAATGTGGCGATGGGGATGGCGATGCTGGTAGAAGTTTATTTTGATTTATTTTTTCAAATAATAGTTTATATTTATTTTAGGTGGAACCTGCATCTGCGAATTTATATGACACCATCTTTATTTATGCTCGTGCTTTCAACAAGACAATTCAGCAGGGCTATGATCCAAAAAACGTCACTGCGGTTATGTCAAACGTTTTCGGAAGTTCATTTGATGGTATGCTTTCTTTACTTTTTGAACTTACAAGGTTTCAGATCAATAAAATGGGATTATTTTTTTTATACATATAGTTGAATATAGTAAGTGTAATCATATTTACCATTTAACCCTGCAAATTGACCCTGCGAATTTTGCAGTTGAAATAAGGAAAGTCATAAACTTTGAACAGGAATGCTTCAAGTTTTTCAACTTTTTAACCTGACCTGTCTAATTACATTTTTTCCTTTTACCGATCAACTACGAACTTCTAGTACCATGGTATCGAAATGTTTACAGCCATGTTGCTCATAGTTGAGAAATTCGTTGAATGTAAAATAACTATTTAATTTTGATTGATCATTCATGACCTTTAAAATTAAAAACGTGGACTAATATTTTCAAGAACTTAACGGACAATTGATTTAATATTTTTTTTTCATTAGGCTACTCAGGTTTAGTCAGACTTAATCACAAGGGTGACAGAATACCTGTTTTACAATTAAGAAATTTTGTCAACGGAGAAGCTCTTCTCATCCACACCTTCAGTGACAATTCTTCATTGCCTTCTAATATCGTAGTGAAATGGCCAAATGGGGTGGCCAAACCGCCAAAAGATCGTCCACTTTGTGGCTTTGATGGTAAACTATGCAAAACACGTAAGTTATAATTTTCTACGTTTAAGTTATGATTTGTTTAACTTTTTAAAATGTTTGTTATTTCAGTTAGGAAGTATTGAAAAGTACATTCTATCATATCATATTACCGTAATCAATACTGCCGTATGAATCTTTTCATTTTTTATCAGATTTTTTCCCTGAATATATGAAGATTTTTATTAAATCTAGTGTAGTTTTTGTTTTCGCTAACTTCACGTGCTATTTTTCTGTGCTTGTAAAAAACGTGTTTGTGATTCTTAGGTACCATTACTGTGTTCCAATTTTATTGAGTTATTATAAAATAGTTTGCAATGTTTTGCTTCCGGTTTTATAGCAAATTGTTGCTCTCTTTTTAATAGTGTTGTTGTTACGAACATGGTGGGTGTATTTTTATATTTTCTTTAGAGTTCAATAAATCAACTCTACTGCTTTTGTAATTTTCTTTTCATTGGTAACTTTTGTGACAGTATTTTTCTTGGCGCATTTCTCTGGTAATCTAAAGGCATAGGAGGTTTTTGAAAACATTAGGATTACAGAGAAAAATTCAAAATCTGAAAATTCAAAAATGTTTATTTTTGTCTTTTGCCATTTACTCAAATAAAAAATTCCAGAAGACCCAATGTGTCACTTTATAAAATATTCCTTGCATTCTTTCCTGCCTATTTGCTTACTTGACGTCTGTTTTTTCGTTGTTAGTATGTGCATTAAAGAGGAAATGACACGAAAAATGATATTTTTCTACGTAGCATAGTTTTGCTCGCTGACTTCAAATCTATTTTTATTTTTTTTAATATGAGCTATTGCTTTTGAGATATTCAAATTTGAAGTGCCAATTTATGGCATCAGAATTGGCCAGCAAGAACGCGGCCAACAGCTCATCGTGACGTCACGAGTTGGAAACAAAATAATCAGGAAATCTCTTGAGGAATGACAGGTCACTTCTTGTCCTGATGAACTCTAGTCGGAGGTATATAAATAAAGACATGCTGTGGAGGAACAGTAATATTTCTAGTTGTAATACATTGACAAAGGCAGTAAACATGATTTCGTCTTTGACAACACATCCATAAGCAATACTCATTCATGCAGGAGTAAATGACATCGAACATTCTAAACCTGAGGACATTGCTGACACAATTAAAAACTATTTTTACATCATTCAAGCAAAATCTCCCAAACACGCAACTGATGTTATCTGTGATCATTCCACGAATGGATGGGCTAGATAGAGATGTTATAGCTACAAATAGGATGATACATGAGATGTTACAAGATGAGGAAAACATAATAATAATAAAACATCATTCGCTAAGAAATCAAGAATTTTACAATGATAACGAACATGTAACCAGTACAAATGGGATTCAGAAACTAGCTCGAAATCTTAAATTTTGGATAAGAAAGGCATTTGGAATCCAACCAAAAAACCTTAACCGTATCACAGTATGTACAACAAGACCAAAACACAAAATACAATTCAGGGAGTCCACAAAACTGGAACAGTTTGGATTATGAAAGAAAGATACCAAGAATGCATCCAAATGAACATACACAGAGTGACCGCTATGTGAAAAATGCTAGTCCACAAGTGAAAATCCATGAACACATGGATGCTTTAAAATCATTATTTATTATTTCATCATTTGGTGTGGTTTTTTCTTTCTTAAATGAAATTTATTATTTGGAATATTCATGGATTAAACAGGAAAAGTTTGGGAAACAAATTTGGTGACAATGTATTCTTAGCAGAGGGTAAAACACATGATATTATTTGTCTCACAAAAACCCATGAAAATGATACATCAGATTTAAACATTCTAGGATTCCAAAAAAGTTATATCTATTAAAAGACAAAAGGTAAAGAATAAATCATCGGGGGGTATAGCAGTATTTATAAAACATCACATAACAAAGTCAATTATAGCAGTTGATAGTAACAAGAATATAGCTTGGGTGAAAATGAAAAATAATCTTTTGGGCAATGCTTTTTTTAGCCCTGAAAGGTATGAAAATAAAAAGGATAATGATTATATCAGTGAACTTGAGAAAGATGTTAATTGTTACAAACTCAGAGGGGATGTATTACTTGTAGGTGATTTCAATGCCAGCACAGTAACTATAGTAAGTACTCTGATTAGTCAAATGACACAAATGATTGCAATACCAATTCACATGCTGTGCCCTTTAGGAAATCTGAAGGTAATGTCGGAACGTGTAGAGGAAGAAATTTCATCGATTTTTGCATTTCACAAGACATGTATATATTAAACGGGATGAAACTAGGGGATAATTTTGGTAAATCAACATTTTTCAATGGAATGGTACCATTGTAGTGGATTATCTACTAGCCCCTAAACACACTTTTGATATGATTAACTATTTGGAGATTCAATCACTGAAACCATTCCTTTCAGACCGCTGTGCATTAACTTTTTCATTGGAAATATCAAATTCATCTTTAGCACAAGATACAACAAAACTTTACAGCTTGCCTGGAAAATATAAATGGGATGAAGAAGCAAACACATCACTTACAATAGAATTAGAAAAAGCTGAAACTTTTACCCTAAGTGTTTATCTGAATAGAACAAACTTGATTTTTGAAACCCAGTTTATTTCTTCCGTGAATGTTTTAAAAATTAAACTATTGCCGCTCATTCGCTTATTCACAAAACCGTTTTATGGTTTTCATGATACAAATGCTTGGCGGTTCTTACACTCAGCTTCGTGTTGGATTGAATTAGTTTGACACCTTTTTGATGACACAGTTGATACGTTATGTCCTACTAATGATGGAATCGAGGCTACTTTTTGTCCTCTGCCATGCTTAAAAAACGCATATATCAGTTTGCTAAATAGCATCAACGCTATACTTAGACCTAATGGGATGTCAAATCTTTTACACAGTAAACTCGTTGCAATTATATTACATTACATGGCAATGATAAATTACCATTTGCTTTGACTACGGATATTCTTAATGCGACACTAAAGTATATTCATACAACAGAGTGATTTTGATATAAAACTATTTCCCTTCTCTCTCTTATTAAATTTTTTGGTTAGTTTAAATGCTCAATAATCGTAACATCCATATTTCTTTAGTTAAATGTTTCTATATATCAATTTTTGAATATATAACAAAAAACATTAAACAATTCCGAAAAACGTAGACTTAGTAGGCTTTTCTTAGACTACACCAGTTTTTTTTTATCCAAAAATTTACTTAATTAGGTTCGCATTATATCAAGTTTCAGGAAAAATGGCCATCGAACATAAACATTGATTGTCATTGTTCATGACTGCTTCGTTTTAAGAAAACAGTTTAGACCTGCAATTTGATTGTTGTACGAAAGTAGTTGTAGCCTGATGTGAATCTGATGTTAGACGTATTGAATAAATCTTTTAGACTCTTACTGTTTATCTTCTGCTGCTGATTGTGGGATATGTTGGAGATTAATTGTGGATTTTCCGTTTGTCAGTATTGTTTTGTTTTATTCAAACTTTAAATCTTAGTTAAATTTTAATAAAAATGTTTCGTTGAAACAATTTTAGATTAAGATTCATTCCACTGCAAAAAGTTAATTCTGGAATTTCTTTTTTTGTAGAGTCTAACAATGATTACCTATTGGCTGGCGTTTTAGTTGGCGTACTTTTGCTTCTCGGTGGATCTTTGTTCTATATGTGGTACAAGTAAGTTAATTTTCATTTCTTGTGCCATTGCCCCCACATTCCAGATATGAGGAACTTTTGAAATTATCTCAAGGCTGATATTTCTGTGCCGAGGTTTTAGTTATCTTGAGCTCGACTGTTATACTTAATTTTGAATGATGTTACAAAGGATCTGAACTGCAATTGATGAAGATTGTGTTAATGCTTGAATCTTTGTAATCACTTCAAGAATAGTGCCATGGCACTTTCATTGATACAATTGTTGCTATACTATTAAACTGAGTAATTTGGTTTCGTTTTTTCCTCTGGAGTGATATGCTGCTGACAACAAAAAATCGTAATGTACAGTTTATAAGCGGTTTTAGCTTTCGCTTTTACTTGTATAGATGGAATTATGCTCTTGCGTCGCCTTTTTTATATAAGAAGCTCATTGTATTTCAGGTGAGTAAAAAAGCGATCTTTTTCATTCTATCTAGTTTGGCCCGGAAACAGCTGATGATGCTTATTTGAAGCTCGTTATGTGTCCGAGAGGCTAATTTATATCTGAGAACCTCTTTATCAAAAATGTCTACCTTTATGGCGTAGTTACATACCATTTTTTAAGATCAGCTTAAACGTCGACCAAGCCTGGATAACTTTTCATACTTGTAATAATTGTAATGGCAAAGGAAAAAATAGAGTATAATGCACAATACTAGGTGTCCCAGAAAAAGGCTACACGTTTGCAAAGCTATTTTTAAGGACATTTAGCTTTAATATCTTTTTTTGTAGTTACATATTATAAAAGAGGCTTCAACTTAGTGTACCTCGGTTGGAAAAATCAGCAGAATAATCACTGAGTCATGCCCAATAATAATCAAAATTTTGGGTTTCCTCGAGACCCGAGATTGGTCTTTCCAATGTATTACTGAAATTAGTTGTTAATGGCAAAGGGGCCTTTAGATAAATTTTGAACGGTATTGATCACTGAATGGCAACACGCAACGATACATTAAATTTGATTTCTGGTTGAAGGTAATGAGAATTAGGAAATAGGATAAGGGTTCACATCTGACTTTGCAAGGGAGGGCATCTTATGACTCAAAATAAATTACGTTAAATATTTAGATTCTTGAGTAAATTTTCTTTTCTTTATGGTATTTGATTCAAAATGTGACATCCCGATGTTCACCGTATATAAATTCAGCTCTAGAAGTTCACAAAATAAATTCAGAACATTATCTGTAATGTTAACAATTTTGACATTCATGGTCATTATCAAACCCCTGGTTTTGGAGAAACACAAACTTTGTATTTTCATTTAGTGTAAGTCAGGATTAATGAATCAGTTTTGACAATTTATCACTAGTACCGATCAAAGGTGTTACCTTTTTGGGACAACCGCTACCTGATCCAATGCCGCATGAAGACAAATTCGCTTGGTAGGATCCTCAAATATATCCAAAGACGCACTAGATTTACTGGTGATTGCAGAGTACTAGGATATAGGCGGTAATTTTCGTACAGTGGCAGATTGCGTACACATCAACTTTAGAAACAATATAATTTGAATGATAGATTGATTTATTTCCAACACAGTATTCTATTTTGTGTCAAAAATATTTTTTGCGATAACTTTGTGACCGCACAGACCATAGAGAACACAAAATTTAATTGCCCATCATTGACAAATATCTAGTTTATGATAATAGACACCAAAAAACAGGAAGGACAACCAAACAGTTATGAAACAATAGCATTCAATTTTGAAAAATATTTCAAAAATATAGACATACTAGCTGGCAAACCTTACATGTACGAAAAGTATTGCCTACACCCTATTTGTTGAAATAAACCTCCAAAGTGGTTCAAAGAGTAAATGGTAGTACTTTGTTATGTTTTTATTATTTTTTTGATCAATTAGTTTATTAATCTCGCTTCAGGAGGCGAAAATTTGAAAGGGATTTGCTGTGCGATGGTTTTTTTGTAAATTACGATGAAATTATCAATCACTCTGCATATCATGCTAAATCTGGATCAATGTTTGCGTCAAAGGTTGGTACTGAAATTTCTTTTCATCTTGATTATTTTTCTAATTGAGAACTTTATTTGGTTTTTCAAACCAGCATTTGCCTTCAGGAAGAGCATCAATTTTTAACGGAATAAAATTTGTAACTGCATGTTGCTATTTTAGCGGAATAAAAATGCAATATTTTGAAGGTTTACAAAGTATTTTTTCGCAACGCAAGCAACACAAAACAGGATTTAGCCTTGATCAGATCACAAATGAACACAAATGAAACACAGCAGAACATATAAGAGAAAATAAAGCACCAAATTAGAATTCTAATTTTTGATCATTGCCCCAGGGAATAAAAGAATCTTAGAACCGATTTGTTTTGTAATGGTCTACCCTATATGATCCAAAAAGGATGCATGGAGTTTTCGTTATATCTTTGTATGAAAAGTTTCGGTTTAAATGCGAGAAGCCCAAAAATATCAATACTTCCAAAAATAAATCGTCATCGCACATTTTTGCCTATCTCATCATCGCACCCCTAATAATTGTACGTTTTCTGTTAATTTTGAGTGTGTATGAGGGAGAATTCATTTTAAAAATCCATCTTTTGGCAGTAATCTTCCTCAAATATTTTGCCTAGCCAAAAGTCACATGACAAGTTAGTTGTAATGCAATATATTTTCGAAACAATTAAAGATGATTGTATTATTAAATATTTGCTTGCTGGCACCATAACGACTCGATAGAACGTTAAATTATTCACTAAACTCGCACAGCTCTTTAATCTTGTAAAGAAGCCCTAACATGTCAGTTTTGTACAAAGGGCTCTATACATATTTAGTTCTAAGTAAAATTGCAACTTCTTACAGTATTAATTTGACTCTTGGCAGTAACAATAAAATCTTTGAATAACATTTGTTTTGATCAACCTGGGCACAATGCAAACTGACTGTGTTTTCCCATAATTTTAAAGTTGAAGTAGATTCCTAACAACTAATAACAGACACGAGGCCTAACATTAAACTGTTAAAATTCCATTCTTTGATACATTGGATACATTAAAGTTGGGATTCTTGAAACCACTACTTCTTACTTATTGTAAAATCATGGGAAATCTTCAAATGCTGTTCTTCAACATTTGCATCTTCATTTGATTAAATCTCCATCAATCACTGGCTTTTCATGGCACGCTTTAGATGTCGTCGTAGAAATAATTTACAAGGATGGATTGTAAACGTAACTTCTTGCAACGTTGTGCCTGCCGAAAATGCAGCTGCTTAAATTTTTTGTTTGGTTTGACTTGTTGCTAAACAAAAAAGTTGCCATAAAAATCGAACACTGTGCCTAAGGAAGGGGTTAGTGCGTTGGGACCGGGTTTCAAGTCCACCTCAGAGTTATTTTTTATATTTCATTAATTTCACTTTTTATGTATCCAAGGCATGTAAAGTCATAATGTGCAAACACAATGCAAAATTTACAAATGTATAGCTAATTTCAAAGTAGGAAATTAAAACAAATTCTGGTATCAATAATGAAAATTAATTTTAAGAAATTATTATCAAAAGCTCAAAAGATCTCGGCAATATCTAGTACGGTACGTCATTTCATTTTAATGATATTTAAAATAAAAAACAATGAATGATATTGCATTTTTCTAACTTTTGTATTCTGATTTCATCGAATGACGTTTCGATGTGATCCTAACATCATTTTCAAGCTAAATTGATTGAAAACGTGTTTTTCGTATGTAGCAAGGTTACAGAAAATAGCGATAAAAATGCACCAAACATTTTGAAATTCAAAAGAGTGCGACAATGCCGTAATTAGCCTTTGTGGAGAGATGAAAGCACTGAAATTAAATAAAGAACTTGGCGCCAATTTTTTATTGTTTAATGTTGGCTTCAAATCTTTGGTGTACAACATTTTCTTGATCCAGTAATCTACTTTCCTTCGATATTACTTTTCCGGTTTTAAATACCGGAAGAACTTTTTTGTCGTCTTTTCGCTGAGATCTTGTAATTGCCGTTTCCTAGACTGTGCGGTAAAAAGACTTGTGATCTTTGAAAAGAATGATTATTCTGATAGGAATTTCCTTCTCATTTGGCTCATCTTTCTTTTGTTGGCTACATTTGTGTTCATTCAGCACGTGGACAAAAACCGTCAGTCTTGGGACCCCTTTTGTTCAATATATACCTGAATGATTTATTTATGTTCTTGGAGGAAACCAAAGTCTGTAACTATGCGGACGATACAACAATTTTTGCATGTGGTCCGAAGATCGAAACCGTCATTACACACTTAAAAATAACTGAATGGTTTCCAAATAATTTTATGAAGCTAAATGAAGACAAATGTCATTTAATGATTTTTGGTGCGAA
>JAYJMH010023937.1:0-18762 GCA_036873815.1 Phacellophora camtschatica
ACTCTTTTTTCTAACAATTTGATTGGTTATCCGAATAATTTTTAAAATCTGACTGATGCTCCCGCCAAATCAAGCATCAGAAAAAGAAGATAATGATTGGCTTTGAACTTTTTTTTAAAACTGACTGATGCTCCCGCCAAATTCATTTGATGATCCACCTCTGATATTATATGGACTCAAGGCGCAAGACAAAAGCTTTTTGAATGTGAGACGTTTTCACTCAAAGGTTTGAAATTTTTTGTATGAAGTTTTGCATTTTGAATGGACTAAAATATCAATTACAATGGAATTGGTCTTTAGAAAATATCTTTGTCTTAAAAATTCTGACTGATGCTCAAGCATCGCAAGCACCAGTCTGAATCCTTCACTGAGGAAACAATCATTGTATGTGTTAGTTCAGCAACTGAGAAACCCCCAGGATGTGTGCATGTATATAACAGTTTATTGTATGGTGTGAAAGCTCAAGATATAGTTTATAGATAGCTCAAGAAATTTACTTGGACCAAATTTTAAAGGAATTGACAATGTTGCTGTTCAGCAACAGCAGAATGGGAGTGACTGTGGGGTGTTTGCGATTGCATTTGCAACAAGTCTTACTCATGGACGAAACTTAACATACAACATCCAAGGAATGCGTGCCCTTTTATTAAAGTGTTTAAAAGCTTGTTTTCTTGAGCCATTCCCTTCTACGTAAATGCGCATACAATTTAAAAAAAATTTTCATCGAGTCACGAAATGTTTTTAATTTGACAACAAAATTTTATAAAAAACCTTGATTGAGTCAAGAAATGTTCTTAATTTGAAAACAAAATTTTGTTAAAACTTATTAACTATGTATTCTTTGTGAAATTCTAACCTGTTTCAGCTCAATCGAATGGAATAACTCCAGGGCACAAATTGACAAGAGCTGAACACACAGTGACGATACGGTCAATCATTGGTACTGATTGCTCCACAGAACCCCGTGGGTTAGAAATGAGAAATTCAATTGGGAGGGTTTCTCCCAATATTGTATACTTTCTTCATAACAAACCTAATACTCGTTCAACATAAATCCGCACATTGGTAATTCCCCTTTGCCGACATCTGTTGGGTTTTCTCGACATCTGTTGGGTGAAGCTGGTCTCTTTCTTTCATGAAGGTTCTATATCTGCATTTTGAAACATTACACATTCTTCAATTGTGAACCCACGATCAGCCATCACCAAGTCTCCAGGCAAAAGTTTTTTAAGGGGCCACAATTATCTGTCAAATATTTGTCTGAGGTTCTTCTACCCCAAGCTTTGGCAACAAAAGAAATACTATCTTGTGGGGCTATCCCAATTTGAATTTTTACAGTGTTGTAGAGCAATCTATAAAATCATTGTAGTTTTTTTTTTCCAAAGGAGTGCTGAAAACAATGAGGCATAGTCCTCCACAAATTTTCTCTTTTTGGCCACTTTATTAGAGGTGAAAGTCTTGCTTCCATCGCGACCATCCAGGCAACAAATGTCCTAGAGATTGTTGAAAGAGAAACTTTAAACCTGTAAGCCAAGTCCTGGAAAGGCACATTTAGTCTTAACTTAATAAGAATTAAAACAAACCTTTGAAACTGGGTCATGTTGACCGATCTTCGTGTAACATGTGATTTTACATGACTGAAGGTGGTTCCCAAAACTTCAAAAGACGGTAACCTGTATAACATTTAACTTTCTCATCATTGTCAACAAAATCACTTAAATCAAACAGTTTGGGAGAGAGTTTGTGCTGAAATAACTAATCAAATTCTTATGTCTGGGTGCTTACTTCTACTGCAGACAAAATAGAAGTGTCTATAACAGTAGAAAAATTTATGTAAGACAATTACATTCCTTCATGGTCGAATTTTTGGCGTCTGGCTATCAAATCTTTACGTTTTGAGGACTCCTTCTCTTCACCGAGAAAAAGAGTGGGTACCCAGTCGACATCGAATCTTCCCCATGATTGCGCTGCTTTTCCAGAAACAAAGTGCCTTCTACACACACGATCGCATTTTAAAATATTATCACTTAGGCCATCTCGGCTAATCGCTTTATCCAAAGATTTCTTTGCTCCTGGAACATTTTCTCTGCTTGTTCACCAAAATGTTTGATCAGTGATGGTACTCTGAAGAAACAAACACCTTTTTCTCTTTCAGTCCTGCTAGATCAGCCCACAATTAAACAAAAAACAATCTTGAATCTCGTGTGATAGATAGCAAAGGGGATGTTTGTTTACGTAAAAAATTATATTTTTATATTAGATGCAGATTGTACACAAATACATTTGTCTTGTAAAGCTGCAGTAAATGTTGTTTCTTTCAACTTGTCTCCCGAGTTTCTAAAATTATTTAACATTTTCACCGTTTACTCATCAACTGTAGATGTTTGTTCAACTACAACATGATAATATTCCGTATTTTCTAACAACAAAATATGTTATATTGTTTACCCGAATCAACGATAGTTTTTGATAAAAATTTCAATAATATGTTAGATTGCTTACTACAATTTGTGGGATGTGGATGATTAATGATTAATGATTAATAATTAATGATTTTTGGGATCTGGATGGGTCTATTTTTACACAAGAAAGTACTTTTTAGGAGTATTTTCTGTACCCCCAGCCTGATCACCCTATCTTAATTTAACAGAGTACCCCACACCCTCCATTTGAAAAAAAAATATTTTGAAATTCCTAGGAAATATTCAAAATTTTTCCAGGCTTGACCTTTAACAATATGTGACAGCGGAACTGTCAAGGAAATAATGTGATTCTTCGTAAGTGGAGAGTGGAGCAGCAATACAATATCTTGCCATTGCGTGGAACTGTTGTGTTGCGTTTTTAATCATTTAAAAATGAAGTCTGGAGAGTCTATATAAAATTAAGTCTATATAAATTATTCAAGATACATTTACACATTTCAGCTTTTTACATTATACATTCTCATAGCTTTATTTTATAGTTGTCTGCAGCATCGATTAATACTTCTGACGTCATCAACGGCCCTGTTGACTACTGGCTTCCCACCATTTTCTTTTACTTGCGGTATTGTGACAAGCTGGGTCAATCTCTTGAAATCATGAAGATTCCTCCTCATTCCTTCACTTCCTGCAAAATGTATTGTTAACTTAAAAAACAAATTCTTTTGTCGTGAGTAGCTCAACATAAAAGATTTACAAATTGATGAAATGCTTGATTTGGATTTACTTCAGGCAATTGTTTTTTTCATTTTTAGGCCAAGAAATTACCTCTCGTCTCTTCGATTTCGACTTTGACCAGGCATTTTTTCTGGTTCACCGTGTTTTTCCTCATTTCCAAGATTGCTGGACATAGAATCACACCTTAGTGTAATCGAGAAATTTTACTTAGACAGGTCAGGCATAAATAGTTTACGGATGAAACTTACCTTCCCGTGTAAAATGTGGTGAAGAACGGAGGAACCGAAATGCTTCCCTCTTCGCTTGTCTTTTTCTGGCCTGATTGTTTTGAGTTTTTCAAGGCCGCCAGATCACCGCTTTCTTGACTTCATTAGACGACCATCAATAAAAAATGGATCTTTGCAATTGTCAGAATTGTTGCAAGAAGTTAATAAGGCACGTAAAACTGTCGTTTTCATTTCTGACAAAGGCCTGTGTTTGTGAGTTGTTTGAAAGGCGAAGCTGTCAATGAATTTATGGGTTCCCACTATGGCGTCAAAGCTCATTCGACGGAGACCTTTGTTTTGAGTGGTACTGAATCAAAAACAGACTCAGAACATTTTGCCTTTTGGCTCGTCATAAAAATTAGCCGTACCTCCGATTCAAAAAATGTTTTATGTTTCGTAATCAGCGCATGCAATACTATGAAAAGACACAATGAAAACTTAACCATGAATTTAGCCATGTTAACAGCTAGTTTAAAAGCTAAATCAAACCGGCTAAATATAAATACGACAAATTCATGTTTGATTTCCAAATCTTCATAGCAACAACGATAAATTTTAAGAACGTGATTTAAAAACTTAGTAAGGTCTATGACACTGTAGCTTTTGTTGTTTTGAAATAAATTGATGTTTTTCTGTCTTAAAAAGTCAATACTTCAAAATTAAAAAAAATTGTTGTTTCCACCTTTATCAAAAAATCAATGTACGAACCATTCGTGATCTTTGAATAGAAAAAATAAAGCTTCAAGATCTATAGACAATAGAACATACCATATCAAAATACAATTATTAAAACTTCAATGTGAAAAACTTTTCACAAAAATCTATTATTATCGCCATGTATTCTCCCTTATGCAATTCTACACAAAGAGAATAATTATTTTTCGAAGACCAAAAGTATAGAACAAGTAGGACAGATATTTTCAAAGGTATTTTGCAAATACTCTAACATTCTATTTCTAAAGAAAGTAAACAAATCTCATCTAAGGTTTTTCTTATTTTAATGTTAATTTTATAAGATTATTTTACAGATTAACCTTACAAAAGATTACCTTGAGATAACGTATTACTTTAAGATAACTTTACTGTCAAGATTACTTTGGAGATCAAAATATCTAATTTCGTATTGGGATCAACGTAGGTCCACTTTCTGTTTAATAAAAGCAAAAAAAATCTGCGATGCTATTCACCTGTTAGGTATTTTACTGTAAATTGTTTTCAAAAAAGAAGTAAGCTTTGACACCCGTCTCTGATGGTCAAAATGTGTATTTAAGAATATATATATATATATAATAAATGTATCTTCGTCTACCTGTTTTCCAAGAATCTACTCCATGCTGCAAAACAAGAGAAAAAGTTATTTCGTTGGTGTAAACTTTAGGTAAATCAGTACAGAGTAACCAAAAAAAGTAACTTAGTACTTAAGATAACAGCATACCAGAAAATCCTCAAAAATGTTGAAAATATGTTAATATGTTCAAACATTAGTAAGAAACATTAACCAAAATGTTTCCTTCAAACAACAACAAAAACAAATAATGATATGATAGACTATAGAGCATAAATTGTAAGGGACTATAACAATTGAACAACACACAAAAAGCACTGACATTCACCGGAAAATCGGAAATAAGTATTTCAAACACAAACAAAACTCAAACATAAAGCAAAAGCCAAAAACAACTTACTTTTTGTCTTAAATTCATGCCATCGCTCCAGTTAATCGCATAGTCTTCTTCTCCTGCTGGAAGATGTGCCCTTAACTCGTCAATTGCAGACTCAGACTGGCAAATGTACTCCATGTAATCTTTACTCAAAACAAAATCTCGATAAAACCTTTCTTCCATCATACAATAAACTATCTGTTGACTTTCAAAGAAAAACTCTGACCCACCGTTACCTAAAACGCAAATAAATTTCAAAATAAATTTCCAAATATTGTTTACATGTGCATTTGTTGTAAATTTTTGGCAATAAAAAAAGCTTTCAAATATATTGCCAAAAAATATAAAAAAATTTGAAACGTAGACATATTAACTATAGTCAGCAACTCTAATAAATTGAAATCCTTACTGAATAAGGAAGAACTCCATTCCTGCTGGGATATATTGCAATAACAACTATTTAAATCTAAATATGACGATCGAGGGATAACGGATTAGCTCTGATTGAATGAACAAAGATAAAAATGAGTATCGTGTCAATATTTTATGGTACAATAATCGAGGTTACAAATTACTCGTATGTTATCAGGCTGTTTAATAGATATTCATGTTTTTGCAAAATATTTACAAAACCCGTGTAAGGATTTTTTGGGACACCCGGTACAATTATATAAATTGAATTCCCCATACCATACAGATAAGCTTCCATTCCTCTTACAAAACGTGTTTCAAGCTTTACAACTTTTTCTCCTGATGGTGTGACATAGGCATGAAATATTTCACTTGCGGATTTCAGAGCCTCAACTGGACTGACAATTCTTAAATTTTCCACAGCCATCCATAACCTAAAATCATAAAAATATAATTGATTTTTTAATAACATTGTAATAATCAATAATAGTATTACATTAATAATAAAATATAAGTATTTAAAAATAAAATAACATTGCACGAATAAATCTGGTGCAAACAACTTCGAGATATGTGGTACACAAGCATTTTGACTGGTTTCTTCGCTACGCTTTTTTACAAGAAACTAAGCTCAGGCCCAAACAATAGAGCAATTAAATATGTTTAAATATGCCAGAAATTCTATTACTGAGTTCTATCGAAATATCCCAGAAATTATAGTAATATTAAAGCTATGTCTTTGCCATAGCGGAGAGGTAGAAAACGAGATCCATTTCTTGGTTGAATGTCACTCACTGAATTTACTCTGTAGTGAAAATTACTCTTCAATAGTAAGCGAAATTAGGACATTCTCGGAAATGGGCACTACACAAAAATTCATTTACCTCCATTCCACCGGAAATATTAAGATAATTAAAGAGGTCAAACAAAGTAAATCTCTTTTCAATCCAAGAAAAAGAACTGAGAACTGAGAAAAAGAAACACACGAAAAGGAACTGAGAAAAAGAAATGAAGGGAGCTGAGGATGTAAGAAGGTCTCTTTTCTTCCCTTCTCGTTTCTATTCCTCCAATTTTCTCCCGTTTGTTTTATTCTCAGTTTCAGTCTTCGTTCGTTTAATTCTCAGTTTTAGTTCTCCTTTCTTTTCACTTCTCGGATTAAAAAATAAATGGACTTGGGGCAAGTCTAATCGGACTATAGATTTTGGTTAATTTGTTCGTTCCGTGTTTAAATTAGAGTGATTTAAAATAGTACTATTTCGAATTTATTTTCGTGTTGAATTAGAATTCTCATCTGCTGTATTGTAGATTAAGTTTCACGAAGCTGCTATTTTGTGTAGCAAGTCAATATAATGAAATAGAAATTTAAAACTTATTACGAAGTTTCTTAAAAATATGTTTCTTATAAAAAACGTGTACTCTGAAATCTTCACAAAAAGACAAAAATAAGTTGTAATTGAACAAGCAACACGACAAGTATTTTATAGTTTATTTGCATGGCAATAGTTCCATTGTTGTCATGAAGATCACACAATATCAATAGCTATCTTTAAAACATTATACTATTATAAAATTACATTATACCAAAATTCAAACATTGCAACATTGAAACATTGCAAAAATGGCAACATTGCCAAGATGGCAACATTGAAATATTGCAAAAATGGCAACATTGCAAAAATGGCAACATTGCAACATGACAACATTGCAACACTCTACAATCCATGTCTTATATAAATAAAGTCAAGAGCAATTGTTTGAAAGATACAGCAGGTGGAAGCAGGCGGAATAGTGTTGTTTTGGTGAAACTGTATTCGCATAAAATGTTTAGTGGCCAAATTGCAAATGGAATAAAGTAGTATATGAGACTCTTCGTTTTGCAGTTTCGTGTTTGTGTATTCCTGTCTATTTGCGGCAAGATAGATTTGATTTAAAAGAAAGTGCCCATGGCTGAATGGTTGAAGTTTTTTCAAGGATTTAATGTTTTTAACTGTCAAAAAAAATAGCGAATAGATATCACAGTTACTGAATTGATAATACCTACAGCAGCGGTTACTACAATATTGTAAAACGATTATCAATAATATCATAATTTCTTTCCAGTAAAAACTCCGTTCACTTTGAACAATTTGAAGGTAATTGCAGGCCAGGAAGATACATTTGCAAGCCCCGTATAGTATGTTCTAATGTCCAGATGAGTTCGAATCTGAATGTGGCCGCACATAACGTCTAGACAAGTTCAAATACGAATTGACCCGGTATCCAAACAACGCTTGAAACACATTACTTCGATTTGAGAGCGAGCACGACTTCATTGTTTTACTAGAAGATGAAGTTCTCCTAATGGTCAGAACGCCTAAAATAAACAACGGTGTCGGGCACGCACATATTCGGTAAAAATATTTCTGGAAAATCTATTTCGTTAATTAAATACTACCACATGAAGTCGATCAGAAATATGCGATGCGTTGTATAGATGCAAGTACTTTAAGATATAAGTAGTATGAAGAATCGTGGAGAATTTTCAGCGTGACATTGGTAAATACCATGATGTTTAGATCAAACAATATAAAAACAACTTATTTTGGACTTCAATTAACAACGTCTCTTCAACAAAGAACTATGTTCATATTTTCTGTCTTCTGGATCTTTTTTTACCATGATGTTTCCTATAGGGAATATAATTTTGATGGTTTTGTTTCTGGCATTCTAAGGATATGACTGAGCAATCTCGGTTGACGACTTACAACTTTCACTATAAGGGGTTTTATTCTTGTTCTGTCATATACAATGCTGTAATTAGTTTTGCCAATCCCTTTCATGTCGAGAATAAACCTGTAGCAAGAGGTCCCATTTGATAGGTATTTAACTTTTCCTTCATTTTTCTATATTACTCGAGACTCAAAACCATACAATAGAACCGATACACATGTGTCGTTTAATAAATTTACTTTCGTAAAACTTCCAACAGTTTTGTTTCAATGATTTTCCAAACCGCAAACGATGCAAGAACCAATCTTTTCTTTAGATCCTTTGAAATGGAGGACATCATTGATCTGAGATATTTGAACTTGTTTACTTTCTTGATGCCCGCTCCGTATATTGAGTTCCTGGAAAGCAGTTGTGATTGATGTAGACTCAGGATTTTCCTGGTTGGTAAAGATGTTCCTGCCATTTTGCAGCAGAAGACGCTCGGATTAATTAATCTCGTTCCTTTGAAGTTGTTGACTCTATGAGATTAATGTAACCAGGAAAATCCAAATCAGATATTCGCACATCGGGGTATCTTCTAGACCGGGATGGGTGTGCGAGTTGTTCATATTTGGTTGTTTTTCAATCAAAAGATCATACGATCACGTATCCTGTCAAGCAGAATTTGATCGTACAGTTTGGTTCCAATAGATATAAGAGAAATGCCTCTATAGTTGGTCATTTTCATTAGGTTCCCCTTCTTATTGCATCTTCACTTCCTTCCAATGTTTCAGCGGTTACTAGTATGCATGAAAAAGGCGAGTGGTTTTCCAGCTTTTCTTCTCTTTTATTGCTTTTTGGTTAGTTTTTTGGTTTTGGTTAATGTGGGTGGATTTGTAGTGATAAAAAGGATATTTTATGCTGGTTGCGGTAAACTTTCCAGGTTTGGTGCATGGTGATTCTTGAGAAAATGTTTAAAGGAGTTCCTGATCATAGGTGTGAGAGTTCTAATCTGTCTTCTATATTTTGTAGTTTGTCTTTTGTTCTTCCCCGATATTCTTTTCGTTCTTCGCAGTAGATAATTTCCCACGTTTTAGCGTGGTGACCTTTTCCATTATCTGTTTTCAGTTCTTTAAGTTGACTTTGCAAGTGTTCTTTTTCGTCTGCGGCATAGGAACCATCCAGCTTATAGTTTATTTATCTCTACTTTGCTCTATCTACCTGTGATCTCAAATTTGTGTAGGTTTCTTTCATTAAAAGCCCATATAAAAATTATCAAATTTTAATAGGGTTCTCAAGCGCATGATCAAGAAAATACGATGATGTGGTAATGTAAACAATTATGCTTTCCAGAAAGAAAGGTATAAAAAGGTCCAGTCAACAACGAAATATTATGCTACTTAAGAAAAAAATAGCCGTAAAGTTGACAAAAAGCATCATTTGCAACAAACAACCAACACTTTAGTCATTTTTAAAATTCCCAACTTCTCTTAAATTGCAAACATAAAAAGGTATACATATCTTATTTTGGGTTCCTTTAAAGTGCACCTTTACCCCAAATATTGTATTATATTTTCTGTTAGTGCTTGTTGATGTATTATGAAAAACGTTTATTAGAATTGAAATATTCCATTCCGTTTCGATTTTATGATTCGTAGAGTGTCCAATTTTGAGCAAAATTTCAAACCACGGCCTGACAAAACACAGCCATTTTAGTCCGGGCGAGAAAGGAGGGGGGGGGGGGGGGGTTTGGTCACTCATCGAGAGAATTTACCAGTCCAATTTTTTTTGTCAATTTTAATGCGCTGAATACGAAAATCGAACACTTTCATTAAAACGGATAAAAAATAATTTATTCTTGCTAATTTTGGGCTGCTGATTACGTAAACTGATGTTATAAAGCGAAATTTTATACTCTAGAGCCTCCTTCCGTAATTTTGCCTCACTTTCATGAAAAAAGCAGTTTAAATGAAACCTGTCAGAATGATTGTTTCTTGGTAATTTTGCACTGCTGATTACGAAAATTGATGAAAGTCCTTCGTTGATGTCATCATCTGCCTCGTCCAAATTCACATGGAAAGGAAAATCTTCAACGTCTTTTGGATATTTAACGCTACTCCACAATACATTTCCTGCGCTATCCCAGCCATGGTCACTTTGACTGCCACTGTTTTCCCGCGATTGTTTAATTCAGGCCGTAAGGGAAAATGAAAAGATTGCTCATCTTGCCGTCTTTCTTTTTATTCATCTGACATGCACAAGCACATGGTAAGTTTATACAATATTTTTCAATCTTATTAAGCAAGAAAATCGGGCCAACGAGTCAATTTTTGGGGAGGAGAAATGTTTGAATAACCAAGCAATTGTTTTGTTTGTGCTTTCAAATTTCAACGATTTTCTTTAGGCCATAACTTTTAAACATAATAAGTTTATCAAAATCCCCGTACTGAAAATGTGCGCCCAAAACGATCGATTGATAGAAAGTAAAAATATTTGAAATCTGGTCAACCACATTTTGCAGTCGACAAAATTTTACTCGAATGTTGCGTTTCCGTGATTTCGCGCAGTCTGATTGGCTAATTCGGTGACGTGTGTCAATCAGCGTTAACCAATCAAATATTTGGAACCAATACTGATGGAAATAGGGAAAGATAAAAACTGGCATTTTCATAGATGGTCATCCATTTCCTAAATTTTAAAGATATTTCAACAACTTAATTCTTTCATAAAAAGAAATGTTTATTTAATTTTTCAGTAAAATCTTGTAAAATTTGAACTTTTTAAACCCTCTGTTGTAAATTTCCATGCATGTCAAACTTTAAACCCAAAATGTTATTATGTTCACAAAACACCATTTACAATTAAGCACTTGATGAATGTAGCGTAATTGTTTGATAATTCAAAGTTTTTAGCTGTGACCTGTCTTCTAGGGATTCATATCTTTATATGGAATTATTTTGACAATCTCCAATCTCGCCATGCATGTGGGGGCGATTCCTCTTCTCAACACGGCACGGCTTTTCATCACTTCGCATCTCAAGTCTTTGGTTTAGGCGTGATGACAATTATGAAATTTTGTTATTTAATTATGGCTCGTGCAGAACCAATATTCGTAATTAAGGTACGTACCGTTAACTTAATTATCAGAGCATATCGTCGGTTATTTTCAGGTTGATTTGAGCTGTAGCTTCATTGCAATCTTGAATCAAATCTGAAGCCTTTTTGCGACACCCGTTAGGTAACAAATTAAATGTTCACATTGCTGAGCTAGTGTTGGCAACTTCTGTGTGATGAACCAACGCAGATCGTCGTATCTCTCTGTCTGTCACAGGTAGGTAGGACATTTTTACTTGCTTCATATTAATTAGTGAACATTCCCATGTACACATGCATTGAAATGAAAATATCTTATTAAACGGCGAGTCTGCAATGGGATTTTGTTACTCATTACCACAGTAACGAAACGATACTACGAATGGCCTAAGCAAGCCTGTTCACTCATAACGTAAACTGAAATGCGATTACGATAATTCCGAATTCTGAAAAGATGGAAACAAGCAGAAGAAAAAACCACAACTTGTCGAAGCGCAATCTTCATCTTGCTTAGTTACAAAAAACATTTACTTACCGATCATTAACATCAACACAATGCTCAAAACGTTCTTTCAAAGCCTTCCGGCTGTCCTCTCTCTCAAACAACTCGTGACAATATTGTGTATCGAACAACAAAAGCCTCATCTGCAATTGCGTCCTCCTCGTGAATATGGCGAAGAAAGCTAGATCGCGTAGCGCTTTGATCGTGCATTTGAGCTTCGTTTAGCACATTTTCAGCTTCAATCTCGAACTTTTATAGCTCATTCGAATCTTTACTACTATTAGAACAATTCGGCGAAAATTCGGAATTGTATGAGCCCATTTTACTGAGATATTCGTGTTTTCAAGCGAGAGAATTTGGAATTTGGTGCAGATAAAAAAAAAATTAAGTTTTCAAACACAACGTACAATCTTATAGAAAAAGAAATAAACATTTTGGGTGAAGGTGCACTTTAAGAATTTCAGTCAATTAAAAAATTCAGTAAATTTAATGCAGTCAAATGAAGATAACTAATTTTAAAATATAAACTATACTTACCCCAGCAAGTTACTGCTGTTGTGTCTTTGAAGGTAAAGCATGAAATAGCTCCTTGCTAAGCTATTATCCATTATCTGTCTGAATGTCAGCATCTTTGCAGAACTTGACCTTTTTATTTTGAGACTCTTTCCTTGATCCTTGCCAGCTCCTTCGAAAGGTTGGCCATGGCCCAAACCATAGGCTCTGTAATCGGGTCCCCCCAATGATCTAATTCTCTTTTCACAAAGAGATTTTGCCACTCTACATTGATTAATATACCTTTTAAGGTTTCTTTCTCTCAACATTTCATTTTTGCTTTTTTTGGCTGTCTTCTCGTTGCCATCCTGCCGATCAATTCCTTTCAAGTTGTGGATAACTGTTGCTTGCATGATCTCTGCAATGGTATGGTACCTGAAAAAAAATGAATGCGTCTATTTAATTAAGAATACAATAAAAGGAAAAAGTCGCACTACTAAACATGCCATGACTGCTTTGCAGCAAGGGGGAATCCAGAATGTGGCACAGAACGCCCAAGCCATAGTCAGAATATCAGAAAACACTTATTGTGCAAAATCCAAATTAAAATTTATTGCATCGGCTATCTGTGTTCTTCCTTTATCCTTAAAATGTTCTATTTTTCTTTTCCTCGGCTGACTTTTGCACCATCATTGTTGCTTGCAAATTCTCATAACTGTTTTGATGCTGGAGAAATTCGTATACAAACCATTCTGTTTCTAAAATAAATTATGAACATCGAATAAATCAAAAGCTGCGCAGTCAGTTTTGAACAAAATGTTTTGAGACCAACTAGAGCAGCTACTGCAGCTATGCCGTACTTCAAAGGAAAAATAAATGCAAGATTTCTAAAGAAAGCGAGGGAAGATCTCCTAAAAGTTTACTCAAATATGAACATAACTTTTTAAAATGCTGTCACTAAATTGGTCCAAATTGCACAAAGTAGCACAAATGACCATTAATTGAAATTACGTCTAATTGCAAACAAATTTGTACAAAGCCTATTTCAATTCAAAGATGCTGATTACGAATATGAACACAACTCTGGAAAACGACCCCAGTAGTAACATTTTTTGTCTTTTTGCCTGGAATTACAGTATGACTTTTGTGGGATTCAAACCCACGACCTTACAGAATGAAGTGAAGTTGATGCGGGGCAAGCAGGATGAAAGGGGGGAAGGAATTCATTAATTTAATTGCGAAGTCAGTTTCAGAGACAGTTGCGATAATTTTAGCGGGACGTGCTTTTATGTCAGTTCTATCAAACGGCTTGCAAGCAGGAAAGACTAGCAAGTTAGATACAAATATGGTTTCGTTACCGCAACTAAAGGAACACAAATCATGGCTCATAACAATTCACTGCGTCAATCATCGAAAAGAACTCGCTATGGAAGATGCAATGAATAAACCAGTTATGAACTACTATAGCGGCCTGGGGCAAAAAGGTCTGAAATGAACACAGCAGCAAATGCTTTTGGTATAATGCACTTCTAGTTGCCGAGAATTCCGGGAACACAATGCCGTGTGACACAGAAAGAATTTACGAAGTCTAAAAGTAATGAATTGATTTCCAAAATGTCTACATTTTCGATATCATTTTTGTTTAAAAAACGAGGTTATCATGTCAAAAAATATATCCAATCTGGTATGCGTTTTATCAATAAAATATAAGAGCTGAATATTTCAAAACTAAAACAACAACGGATACTCAACGAAGATCAGGAAATATATGACCACTTCAACGTAAAGATGTAAGAACTACAAGAAGACAAAACAGGGTGAACAGTATACAGTGAGAAACCATAAACTATCGCTTCATAACTTATGGAAAATGTGGTATTCATAAAACAATAAATATTAACGTTAATATGTTAAATAAATTTCCAACAAGACAAAATAACGCCAAATAGGAGCCTGATAAAGCGAGCAAGCAAGCTGGCCCGGTAAACGGGCTGGCTGGCTTGCCAAGATAAATTTAGATGGTATTACATGCGTCCGTCATTATGGAAGTAGAAATATTCGAAGAAAAATTCTACTCAATCTATTACAGATTTTCCGTCGTTGGCTTGGTTTGTAGAATTACAGGTTATATAGCTTTATTTATTGCTGCAGTTTGTGCAGAAAAGATATTAACGACAAAGTGCTTTTTTACTATTATTATTACTGTTATTATTATTATGTTTTGTCTTATCACTGTTTAGAATAAATAAGTTTAGATGGACCAGGTTTGGAAACTTTGTATACAATTTTGTTAATGTAGATATCAGCAAACTGCGCATGCTACATTTTGTGTTTTTAGCTCAGTTGGTCGGCTGGCTCACCTACATGTAATAGCAATTAACAATTTATGTGAAATATACTATGCAAGTGAGCCAGCCCGTTTGTCGAGCCAGCTAACCAAGACCCAAACGGGCCAGCCCATTTGCCAAGCTGACACTCCTCCATGTAATAGCGATTGACAGTTTATGTGAACTTTGCCATTAAGGTGAGCTGACTCGTTTGCCAAGCCAGCCCGTTAACCAAGCCAGCCCATTTACCAGTCTCCTCCTATAATCAGGCCCTAAAATATATATTTCAAAGATTTTTGTGACAGTTTTAAATAACTGAGAATGAAAATTATAAAAAGTGCTTTTTCAGAACATGCAGATAAAGGTACATCCCCGTTTCTATATTGCTGCATATAAAAAAATCAATTCTTGAATAGCCTGGTCTGAAAACATTTGTACAGTTCTTACTTCTTTCTCTCTAACTAAGATAGGTTTTTCCTCCCTGATTTGGGTCAATAAGGGGACCATTATGGAATAAAGGTATTTTTGATCTTTTAGTTCTATCCCTGCCACTCTAGTTTAGGAGTGTGTGTTTTTTAATTCATTTTTATGTATTCAGTTCTTATTCATTTTTAACTTTACGAATTGTGTAAAATTGTATCCTTATTCAATTCTAAATTGTAAACTTTTAATTATGTGGCAAATAAAATTTACTTGCTTACGTAAAGGTTCTTCTCCACATTCGGTCACTCGTTTCAAATGAGTTGCTTTGCCAACTTCTTTCTGAAATCAAAAAGTGCAATAGCTTTTTCCTTGCCCGTTTCGTGAATCTATTATGGTTTATAATACTGCCATGAGAATTAGTAAATGGAAAAGATAAGACCAACAACCTTTCAACTTTAAGTCGTCCTCATTTGATCAATCAATGTTATAAATGGCATCAATATTTTGGTTGTAGCAAGTGACGGGTTGGGAGGATGCCATTCAATACCATGTTTCTGTTTCCGTTTTTTAGTGATTTTTCAGGAGTACTCGGACCTTGGTTAAGATGGTAATAATCTAACAGCTTTACTCCTTATTTTCCTTGCAATATGATTTTTTTCCGTCATTGGCTACAAATTTGTTGCAGCTTTTTCCTCCTTGTGACACACATCTCGCTTGGGAGACCATTCACAATGTTTTTTATCGTTCCACAGGCAAATATTCTATCGTTTCCTCGTTTCCAAAGCAGTTTAATATTGCTAAAAGTATTATCTATGCAGATGGGATGTCAATTCTCAAATCAGTTTCTTGTCACAATTTAGGTCTGCTATGGTAATGTCTCTGTACAGCTTGTCCTGTTACCAGTACAATTTCAGGCAAATCGACCACTAACATGAAGATTTTTATACCGATGTACATTAAATCTCCTAGGCAGTTGCTTGTGTCCAATGTTCGTCAACTTTTGTCGTTGAGCTTGAAACTTTAGAGCATACAGCTTTGTTGGAGCCCAATGAAGCAGCAGCATCGGATGTTGTGAGTTTCCGACATGCTTGCCAAGCGGCCGCCTCAAAGTTGATAATAACTTTCTCTACTGAAGGTTCTTGTGTCAACTTGACAAAGAGAGCTCGAAAAATGCTGCAATATATTCTCTTTTTCTTCTGGACATCAACACAAATACGAGCGGGGTTTGTTTCACATTTCAATTGTCGATTTTCAGAGAGGCATGGATCGAGAACAGCTGCGTAAATGGTTGCTTGAAAATTTTAAATATTCCATCCATATGTGACGACTTTGCCTAGCCGAGTAGCATCAACTAGTTGTCAGTAGCAAAGACAAGATCTGGCATTTCTCATTTGGATATCGGCTAGCAAAAAATTACTGGTCAAACAGTCTTTATTCTATGGATGTTAGCTTCTTTGAGTGTTGTTTCTGCCAGTGTCGATTTGTTAATACGATTTCCGATTTGTCTAATACGATTTCCAGTTGGTGGCTGGCTGCACGATGGCAGCGATAAAACTGATCTTGGATGCTGCTCAGGATCCCTATCACAATATTTGCTGCTGACGCAAATACTTCGTTATTTGCCCTTTGTTTTATTCCTGCAGCAAGTTTTGTTGTTGTTCCGATGTCCGCCATGCCGGGATGGTTATGTACATTCGGGCCTCTCGTGAATTGTTAACCGATTTGCTGCATTATGGCACTATAACAAATAATTTTTCGTCGAAAGCTACATCTACACGCATCGTATCGACCCAGCTTCGATAAGACTGCAATACACTGTTGCAATTCACTATTTAATCACCGCTTACATTAACATCAAAAACTTTCAGACGATCAAACTTTCAGACAGAAACGTGTCCAAAACAACTATTGCAGCTTTTAGGTATATTTATCTTCAAATATATATATATACTCTCGAGTCCAGAATAGAAGAAAAGGGTAGGTAGGAGTAGGGGGTTGGAAAAGCTCTCAGCAAAAAAGCAAAAACGGAAATTCTGGGCAAATTTTCTTCAAAATTAATAAGCTGGGGGGTTAGAATAAAAATATACAGGGATGAAAAATTCTGGAAAACAAATAAGTTGGGGCGTCTATTCCGGACTCGAGAGTATACAGTTGCATTTTGGCATAAAATTATGATTCTTTGGCCTAGATATAACCCATTTCTGGTGGTAGATTCATTTTATTTGCTGAAAACAAAACATTTGCTTCCAATTATTCAAAATGCGTCCGAAACTCAAAACCGAGGCAAGCATTTTTTTTCAAATCCTTGGAGAATCTTATCACTAGGGTATAATAAACATGTATCGGTTGAGTGGTGAGCTCGAAAACCGAATTGATATATACAAAGTATTTTGGGTTATTGAGGTAATATTGTGTTTGAATTTGCACTACCTTTTAATTAATTATGAAATCAGAGGTAATAAGGAGATTGGTCGGTATTTTTTTGGTTCTCCTTTCAATCCTTTTTAAGAAGTGGCTTCAACTTGGCTTCGGGAAATTCACAATGGGCTATCGAAAGATTGCACAATTGAGATATGGGTGTCGCTAAGGCGATTGGACCGTCCTAATGGAATTTTCCTGAAATGTTATCAATACCAATTGCTTTTGATGGATGAATATTTTCCAAGAGCTCGTGTAAATTTTCCACGGTGGTGGGTAGTAAAGAAAATGAATTAGGCGTGAGGTTCAGAGGATGGTAATAATTGTTTACTTTATTTATGCAGTTTAACAGCTTAATCGATTTTACATTGTACAGGAAGTGGCACTTCAAGCTGATACAAAACATCAATTTGATTCCTGGAAAGGAGTGCGCATCGCAACACGAGCATATGGTAGCTAACTTAAAAATACGAACACAGATTTCATGTCCAAGAGAGTTTATACCAAAATGTAGAAAATATAAATTACGTAATCTAAGATACCTTCAAGTCAGAATTTTCCTGTAGAACGTTGAAACGTTGAAACAGAACAGAGCATCATTTTTTTGAAACGCAAGAACAAAAACAGGTGAAATCAAATCGTCGACTTGCATCAATCCAAAAATTTCCATTTAGTTTCAAATCAAGATGTCGGAAAATGACTACAGTAGCAAAGCGAATGTATCAGAGTAATCCTCTTCCAACAACACATCCAGCGATGAAGCTCACGCTCCATATCAAGGCGAGCCGCTTGATGTGCCTGACGGCGAGAGTAAACTTTGAAGAGGATGAGGACGGCGTTCCTGCTGAAACATTGGGAGCCAGATTTAAAAAGCGGATTGCTGTTGCTGATTGGTATGTACACGAAACTAGATTATGCATGTATGTTTACAAAAAATCTGTTAACTATAATAAGTTTCAGAGACAACTTTTCCAACACTTTCTGATCTGAATTTTACCTCTTGATTTGGGCCAAACAAATGGGCCTTTCAAACAAATGTCACGTCAGGCCTAACCCATGTGTTGGATTGTATTGTCTGCACATGTACATTGCTGATTATTTGTATCTCTTTTCTGAAAGGTACTCATGTTCACTGTGCAAAAATTAACTGTTGGTTGGCTCACTCACTTGAGTATCGATGATGTAAGGAAGTAAATTGTGTATAGGAAAGGCAGTTTTTGATGGTACAATTGACCAAATAAATCTCATAACACAGCACCAAGTGCATTGGTAAATGTGACAGTACCAACGATGGTTGGGCCTTTACTGCGAGACAAAGATAGT
>JAYJMH010023948.1:0-18758 GCA_036873815.1 Phacellophora camtschatica
AACAAGCAGTCAGATTCCATCGCCGCCAAATTGTTCACTTAGTCTTTTTGGCGCCTATCATCTGAACCGCCAAAATTATCATCACGTGATAAAAAATATTTCTATTGTTTATTGTTCTAAATATATATAAACAATGTATTTTCTTTGCCGACATTTAAAAATGCTTTTTACTTTTAGAGGAATTCTATATTTTGACCGAAAAATGGTCTCCGCTTGGAGGGTTACGTATTGCTCGAAGTCTGTGAGGCTACAAATCTAAAACTGTGATCAAAATGACGTCCGAAGAGCCAGCTTGGGGTCACACATTTATCTGCGGCCACGTTTGCATGCCCAAAACGTGACATTAATATTGCACTAAGCAATATGAAAACAGCATTTATTTTCAGTCTTTTTTTTTGTCATAAAAACAACCTCATTCTTTTAATTGTGATTTTGGTAGTTCAAAATTGGAAAAGATTCACTAATCAAACTGAAAGTCTGTATTTGAACAACCAGGTTGCTTTAATATCAAAGCGTGGACTATAAATGAATGACATTCCTTTAAATTGGTTTGAAAGCTCGCAAATTAGGGCAATTTTTATTTCCAGTTCTTGACAGGTAAATGAGATTGCAAATCCCTGGATGACAGGTCTGGTTCTACGTTTGCCCTTTGGAAAAGGTCGCTATTGGAGGCTGCTCGTTCGATCCACGGATGCTTGCGACGAAGTAGACAATAAAATAAAAACAGCAGCGACACAAAAATAAGAATAAATTCAGCAATATTTTTGTTTTCCAAATATATTGTTGAATTTCAGTTGAATATCATTATAATTGAATTTCATAAATTCAGCAACAAAAATATTGTTAAATTTATCGTTTTCTGTGTCGTTCCTGTTTTTAATTTTAAGATTTTTAGCCTCAGAGATTTCGAGCTACAACCCTGTAAACGGGGATAGTTTTTTGGGTCAGCCTGTGTAGTTTGAATGAAATTTTCCTTTGAGAGATAAATGTATTGCTTAATATCTTTCTACGCAAAGTTTAGAAAACTTAAGGTTTTTTATTTGATTAAATTTTGTTCGAGAACTGGGATGTACAAGGAACGAGGGTGTCCAGGGGAAATATATGAATAAATGCAACAACGACAATATTATTTTAGGAGCCATATTTGACTGCTGTCAACCCATTCATTCAGAGATATAAAGCACGGATGGTTCAATTTTTTGATGAAATTTCAGTACGTACTATGATATTTATGAATGAAAGCATTTCTATTTAATATTTACTCTTTAAAATTATTGATTTTACACTGTATCACTATTCGTACCATTTTTTTGTTAAATCAAAAATAACTTTAAACAATAAAATACGATTTGGGGACGTATCGTCACATAGGGATATTTTTTTCAGAAACATTTTGATCATTTGGAGATAGAAAACTGCTTTTCAATTTTATATCATTGATCGTTTTGTATATTTGTCTTGGTCAGAAAGTGAAAATTTCTTAATAACTTACAGAATTGTTGGTGAAATTTTCATTCGGTGTTTGGAATCATTTTTGATTTTTGAGAAGGAGCGCAGTATTTTCTTAATCAAATTTAAATTCTTCGTAAGACTCAAGATGTAAGATGTAAATTCATTCATACGCAGAAGAATAATGAAATTAGCAACAGCTATTCATTTAAAGCTGGACTATTCATTGCTGTGATCTGCCATTTTGAAAAAATCTTCGATTAAATTAATCCATGTCAAATTGAGCTGAAAAGGTGGATTAACTGAAGAAAGATTTATTTAATCCAGATTAAACTAGTCTGGATTAAGTTGAATGTGAACAGGCGTTTTGCAAATCTATCTTAAATTTATCGACATTAAAGCCGGATTTAAGCTCAGTGTGAATGGGATATTATTCATCAATAGTTAGCTTAATTTATTTGTCGACAAGTTCAAACTGTGTGTCATTCTCAGACTAGAACTTTTGTAGAATTCGTGCAATTTCGTTTATTTAGCTCTGAAGAAGTCCTTTAAGCCGGGGAGAAATATTACCATCAAACATATTACTGAATTTATCGTTTCTCCATCGTTTTTGTTTTTGTTTTTGTTTTTTTTTTATTTTGTAGAAAAGCCTATCAAAAGCCTTTGATTTTGGGGATTGTGATGTTAATTTGTGATTTTGTCATTTGCGAAAACACGTAGCTGTCATGGAAAATTTACTTTAATTTTGGTTTTTCGTTTTCCGTATACTGTATTTCTCATCTTGAAGGATGTAAATGAATATTCGGCCAATGCTGAAGGATTGTCATCTGATCAAGCAAGAGAACTTGCAACTATTCACGACATTTGTATACAACATGAAGATAAATTATCGCAGCTGTGTTCTTCTCAGGTAGTTCTTTTTTTATTTTGGAATGTTTCTTTTTCTTAATCGTGTTTTCCATGAAATTTTGTTGTGAATTAACTGTAGAGATTTGCTAGTTCTCCGCTCAAATTTCTCATGAGGTCATTTTAATGACAAGATTTGTTTTCCAGATAAAGGTCGAAGAGACTTAGTATTGTCAATTTTTAACGCTTTCCCAATAAGCGTGATGGCGTCAATATGGAGATTATCTTTCGAGAACAATGTCGGAAAACTAGCAAATCTCACTTTCTTTGTAAACCTTCTTAAATACTCTTTCTGCTGTCGCTACGTTTGCTGTCTTCCGGTTGTTTTCAAAAATATTTCAAAAATAACCTGTTTCTTTGCACAGAATTTAAAGGTCAACTGAAGCTGAAGCCCATTTTTTGCTCATTTTACATATCGAGCATGCTGGATTTAGTCATGAAAACATTTTTTTTTCATTTAAAAATAAGTTGTTGATCCTTTTTAAAAATAGCACCTCAAATCCCACAATTAGCACTTTTGCCTCAAAATATTGCGCGAGCGAAAAAGTCTGGAACGAGTTTAGCTGTGACGTAAACTGAGTCAGAGGTTTTCCCGCGTTTTCCGTAGAAGGGTCATTGTTTTATTGTCTCGACGGTGCGTAGGCTGTTTTGTGAAAGTTTCATCCCAAAAATGCGTCGACGATGTGTGGTTTATGGCTGCATGGAGGCAGCTTCTTCGTCGAAAGGTGTATCTGTGCATCTTTACTTGACACACCACTTGGCATAAGTAGGAGAAAGAGGTGGACCGATTATGTGAAGAGGATCAGGAAGAATTTGGCGGAAACCATTAAAAGTTCAGCAGTGTGCTCGAAGCATTTAGATCAGGAGGCCCATACTGCTTTTCCTACTCCTACTGCTTTTCCAGGCTTCACATGAACTTTTACAAGAACATTGAGACATGATGAACATAGAATATGCTCATACCTGTTGATGTATACGCCAAAGAAGATTAATAAGGCAGATAAGGCGACAACATCGTCTTCGTCCGACAGCCAGGGATTGGGCTCACCGACAGGTAAGAATCAAAACAATAGGTACATAGACTAGCAGATAGTTCCTTTAAATTATGTAAACGTTTTGTTTTTATTTAATTTTTTTATTATTAGCATTTTTATAAAATATTTGTCGTTTTGAGTTTGCCGTTGTCGATCCGACTATATGCTTTCTGTTCTGACCAACAAACGGCTTGAGAATGGCATCAAGCAGGCTAGGCTTCACCTCTTCACCTCAAGCTGGGTGGCTGGTGGGTTTTCACTCTTTTGGTTAACCACTTCTGTCATAAACCACTTCTGTCCTAAAATGATTGGACTTTCTTATATCAGCATGAAGTGCAGGTATAAAAACCAACAATATATTTGAAATTTGATAGAGCAGGTGTAGCTATCAACAAGAGCTTTAGCTGTATATTCTCTTAGGCATATATAAAATGGGGGTCATACCCAAGGGTGAAGGTCTGAGGGATGAGGATCCAGGGGCTGGTAGCATTTTATTTATTCAATGTTTATTAGTGTAGTGTATCCTCTCGTGTTTGCCAACCAGATTTATTTTTATCTTTCCACCTTTTTTCTCCTTGATCTTTCTTTTGTTCATATTCCCTTTGTTATTTTAATGATTTGGCAACAAAAAAGAGTGAAATTTATGTTGAACAAGGTGAACCAGAAAAATGAACATATAGAAAGATATTTCGTAATTCCTGTATAAGTTTTCCAAGTAGATATTCTTTATAAATTCAGGCAAACACTGGCAGCTTTGCATTAAAATTACAATTTCAATCGAGAAATGAAATTGAAAGAGAGCTATTCACTACCATACCCGAAATTCAAAAATGGGGAGGCAACCATAAAAAGTGTCAGAGTAAAGCAAAATTTTGGTGAGTGCAGTTCTGTTTACAAAAAAAATAAGATAAAAAATAAGTATATACTTCACAGTTACTTTACAGATACAGTCAACAATTGATATAAATACATTGGGACATCTTCTGGAAAATTCATTAGAACGTGTAAAATAAATTGATGAATACTTTTATGATGCGTCATATATAAGTACTTGTCTATATATATATATATAAATAATTATAGGAATGAGTCTCATTTAAAATTTTTATTTTAGAACATGTGGAAGAGGTGTTCGCAACAACATTGGAAAGCATCAAAAGTGAAAAGTTGTTGATAACTGAAGTTTAGGAAATTAAAGAAAAGACAACACCACCTCTATGTAAGTGGCAAGAAGAAAGGAAGTGGCAATAAGAAAACCAAAAGAAGGAAGAAAGATGGCAACTGAAGAAGTACTTGCGACTGGTAAACCTGCCACAGACATTCTTTCTGTGGTACACTTGAGACATTCTTTCAGGGGGTCATACAAACAAGATGTACACACTATTATGTCTATTTTAGAAAAACGGAGAGTAACAATTGATATGTGCCTTTGGTTTACCCTAACCCATCAGTGTGTACATGCTTTATGGATGCCCCTGAAACAGTTAACATCAAATTCTCATTATTTTTGGGAATCCAGAAAACATGCTTTATGGATGCCCCTGAAACAGTTTACATCAAATTCTCATTATTTTTGGAAGGGAATTCAAATCCAGAAGGGAATTCAAATCAACCCCAAAGGTTAGGCACAAAAAAATAAACAAATCTTTACAAATTTTATAACAAGCATGCATTTTTTTATGAACCTTGAATTTGCTGGTCGAGTTTTTTTTCCAAAGAGACTTTCTATGTTCCTATCCACATTGAAATTCTGTTTAAGGAATGTTACAACTATCTGAAATCTCAAAATGTTCAACTACTTTGGAAGATAGAAATCATCCCAACCCCAAAGGTTATGCACAAAAATGTGTCCTCCTATAGAAGGTTCTCAAAATTAATCACTCATCAGCATAGCCTAGTGGTGTTTCATATGTTACATTGAACTTTTCGCGAATAGCATGTGAAAATATTTTGGAAGGAACTTAAATTCTGCTCAGTGCCAGATACACCCCCCCCCCCACCCCTCCTCCAAGAAAATGTGACGGGGATATGAGACGGAGCAACTCTCCAAGAATGTTCCCCCTTGAGGTGTCAATATTTTTGTTTGAGGGGTTCCAGTGTCTGCCACTGAGTCCGCTAATAAAAACTTCTACTGTTGTGTTGTATTATTATTGTAACACATATATCTATATTATATGTATATTGTACTTGTTTTCCAACAATGAAAATATAGTGAAAAACAAAACATGTACCTTTTAGGCAGGGCAATGGCTGTAAAAATCTGATTTCTCACCTAATCAAGAAAGTATTGATGGTTTCCTATGTAATCGAGTGTGGAGTTTCAAAATCCAAGATGGGCACCTTAACATTCTGCTCCAGTATCACGTGATTGATGACGGCATCAAATATAGCCAAAATCGTACAAAATCCATAAATCCATGTGTGCTCGCTCGATTTTGCACCAGAAGGTCTTATTCAAAAGTGCTAATCAAGAGCTTTCGATTGATTTATCAACCTATCTAATTTGCTGACATCTGCATTTTTTTGATGAAATCATTATGTGAATCAACTTGAAATTTACTATTACCGATAATATCGATAAACAAAATAAACCTAACTGAAAATCTCTGTGATTGCTTTAAAACTATAAATGCAAAATCACCCTTGTTGTTTTTCGACTCTATTTATTCATGTTGCGTCATGAAAACAATCAAACAGGCAAACAAACAAACAAACATCAGTCACGATTTATTTGATAACAATAAAACTAATCATCATCGTCATCCCTGTCATCACTTGTGGTATCACCAAAAAGATAAACTCTAGCTCCTCGTCTGATTCAAGACCCTCTGTTTCGTCCCCAATGGCATCACTTTCTTCTTCTGCAGAATACTCTTCACAATCTATGTGTTTCTTTGCCTTTTTGCCGTGAGATTTGGCACAAAATGATGAAGAAATTGGTCACCTTCAAAATTAAAAAATAAAAATGCCGTAAGTTTCAGAGTAACAAAAAGAAAAACTGCCGTTCTATCAGATTTTGATGTAGCTGCAAATATTGTCCCATCCTAAAACGCAATTCATTGTCGGACCATGAAGTACGCCAAAAAATTTGAATGCCTCTGATAAGCTAACGGATTTACTTAACAGAGTCCCAAATGCTTACCTACCTTGATTGAGCACTCTAATGGCTTTTGGCGCTTTTGACTTTAGGAGCCTAGGAGATGAGAAGTAGAAGAAATTTGCAGAGGAGAGGCTAGTAAAAGGAGCTGAAGGTTTTTATAAGCCCATTTTAAAAATATTTTCCTTGCTACTGGCTTGAAAAAGAAGTAAATCTGTTAGCTTATCAGAGCCATTTAAATACCCACTAACGCCTGTACCATTGTCTATCGCTACACCAGAAGGGAATATTCGACAATCTCCAAAGCACACTTTCCGAAATTATATGATAGAAGAGTCTTAATCTTTGATCAAAGCTGTGCAACAAATGCAAAATGGCTAATCAATGGAATGGCAGCATTACGCACAGTAAAGCCCAAGAACACCTACGGCGAATGGCTCTTGTGTCTGTTGAGGTTCATTCACCCTCCAAAAGAATCAACACCGTTGTCAGTTGAGCTAATCAATGATACATACATTGCTAACAGCACAAAGAGTGGCACGCGTGAAAAGAGAGGAGAAACCCAACAGAGGACACATATTCAAGGGTTCGAACAAAAGGTGCTTCAACGGAAAGCTTGGTCTGCATTTTTCAACAACATTGAAAACAAAACTGACCTCATCAAGCTTGTAGGAAAGTTCCTTTATAGTCACGAAGCAAGAAACAAGTTTTCAGGGCCAATAAACTTCACAGATGTAGATGAAACTTGGGAAGCCACAAGATACAGCGTCAAGATCCTCTTCTCTTGTAATCACGAAGAGGCTGATACAAGGCTAGTACTCCATGCTTGCCTTCAGATAACAAATGTTGTTGCCGTCGCAAAAGACAGTGATGTCTTAATTCTCCTTGTGCATGCATGTGGAATTGTGAGACCGAAGTGCAGTTGCCATATGAAGATAGATCACGAGAAATGTGTTGATGTTGGCAAAAATGCATGCATTCTTAGGGAACAGAATTTCGAGTTTCCTACCACAAATTCACGCTATAACCGGATGCGATACAACTTCATTCTTCTATGGAGTTGGAAAGGTCAAGATTCCAAAAAACCTAAAGTAGCAAGCAAGATAGCTCACTGACTTTGTTACATGAAATAGGAAGGTCAGAGAGTTTAACAAAGGAAGGAATGACGGATGCCACACGTTTCGTTCAAACTGTTTTATATAATGGCAAGTAAGGAGAATCTCTGGTTGAAACACGTATTCGATTGTACAAAGGACTGAAAACCAAAAGTTCAGAAGCACTGCCACCAGACCCAGACTCATTGTCACAAGCTGGGAGTTGTTGAGCAAGGAGTGGTGCCAGTATGGTTTTCAGGTATGATAACATACATTCAAATTTATTACTGCGATATGACGCCTGATTTGCACATCCACGACAGTCTTCCTTCATACAAATTCCTGCTGCGAAACGGTGTCGAGGCTGCTAGAATGGGTTGCATTTTGGTTTAGTTGATACGAATCATCTAGTTAGCATTCATGAGTGAAGACAATGCTAGCTATTCAGCACTGCTTTGTCTCTTGACTCCTTGCAAACCAATCTTTTGGCGTACTTCATGGTCTGATAATGAATTGAGTTTTAGGATGGGACAATATTTGCAGCTACATCAAAATCTGATAGGACGGCATTTTTTCTTTTTGTTACTCTAAAACTTATGGCAGTTTTCTTTTTATTTTCAAGGTGACCAATTTCCTTCACCATTTTCTGCCAAGTCTCACGGCAAAAAGGCAAAGAAACACATAAATTGTGAAGAGTATTCTGCAAAATAAAATGATGCCATTGAGGCGAAACAAAGGGTGTTGAATCAGACAAGGAGCTAGAGTTTATCTTTTTTGGTGATTCCACAAGTGAGGACAGCGATGACGATGATGATGAGTTTTATTGTCATTAAATAAATTGTGACTGATGTTTATTTGCTTGTTTATTTTCTTATCGAAAGCTCTTGATTAGCACTTTCGAATAAGACCTACTGGTGCAAAATCGAGCGAACATACATGGATTTATGGCGGATTTTGTATGATTTTGGCTATATTTGATGCCGTCATCAATCACGTGATACTGGAGCAGAACTTAAAGGTGCCCAACTTGGATTCTGAATCTCCATACCTGATTACATAGGAAGCATCAATACTTTCTCCGTTAGGTGAGAAATCAGATTTTTACAGCCATTGCCCTGCCTATTTTCTCTGAACCCAAATTTGTGTAGCGTTTGTCCTACAGAGTTTTGTACTGGTCTGCTAGCAGCTCCAGTGTCCATGGTTGCAGACAAATCGAACTAAACCCTGGATGTTCTGTGATACAGTCTGGTGCCCTGCCAAGCTCCTCAAGGAATTCGTTCACTGCATATATGCAGTTTTTAATTTCATGGCAACGCTGGCATTCCTTTGCATTTTCCAGCAGTTCAATTTTACATTTTCCACATTTATACCCAAAAAATAATTTCAGAAATAATGTTTTGTGTGCCATGACATGATACAAATTTAAACTTCAATTCTAGAAAGATTATCTAAACCCCTGATCTAAACCGGAGCAGAGCAGTCTTTTTGGAGCAGTTTCAATTGGTGCTGCAATCGTTCAACAATAGTTTTAAAAAATCCTTTATACCTAGTTCTATAATTTTTCAGTAAATAAAATTCTTCCAACCTACCTACCTTTATTAAAAAACCTGCATCCCAAACCTTACAAAGTGAAAACAAATATGATATGATTATGAGCTAAAAAATCAGTTTCTTGTGGAAAAAAGACAGCTACTGCAATCAGAAAATAATACTCAAAACGAATAACGATATTGAAAACCTGAACGACTTCTTGTTTTGATTGCTTGGTTGGTTGCCTAGGCTATGGGCCAATAATTTCTCAGTAAAAAATCAAGTGCCGGGACCAAGCAAAAATATGTTGAATTAACTTTACCAACCATTCGTTTTCCGGTTCTATCCCGTCCAAACGTCTGTCAAGCCACTCAATCCGTTCTTCTTCTTCCCTGCGTTCGCTGTTATATTTTCTCAACCATTCTTCATCGGCAAGAGGTTGGTCTATATATGTATCGCCCAGCGAAATCATCTTGCTGTCCTCTCCGCCGCCGGTTGCCTGACAAGGCCATTCGTTTTCCTCCATCTCGCACTCTTCGGCATTTTCTACGTCCAGGGAAAAATTCGACGAAGTTTCCGATAAACTGCCGTCGTCAGACATTTTCCCAAGTTAAAAATTTTTTAAGATGTGAGCAACGAAATAAAGTCAAGTTGTCTCTTGGCTCGCAAAGCTGGAATCACCAACACAATAGAGGCTGCTGTTGTCTTTTGTTTTGCAGCCTGACTCAGTTTACATCACGCGTTAGCTAGTGCCAGATTGCTTTTATTGCGCGATTTTCAGGAGGGGTACACAATTTAAAAACCCTTAAAGGGCAATATTAGTCTTTCAAATGTCAAAACTAACATCGCAATCGAATTCTCCATGCTTTAAAGCTATGTCATACTAAAAATCAAAAATGGGTTGAGTTGACCTAGAGAAAAACTTTACTCAAAAACATTTTATATTTAATGACGTTGTTTGTCATAGTCATAAAATAGAACTGTAGCCAACAACGGCTCATGCTCATTTTTCCAACTCATTGTGCACTTTTTCATTATGCTTTACTTTTTAAAGCTTTAGCATTTAATTTCGATTTGCAGCCACAAGCTCGAATTCTTATCGCAATAACAGAAGGGATTAAGAAACAGAAAGAAAAGTACCTGACTGATGCTGGAATTATTAGTTGACGATGTCGCAGTATGAATGATGTTTGTATGAATCAGAGGTTACATAAATTGGCAACTGATCAAACATATATTGGTATGATTTGATAAAATAGGAGAGATCTTCGTGTGTGTTGTTAAGATTTTCGTTGATGCAGCATAAATACGAAGGCCTCTTCATTTGAACACAGTAGATTTGAACACAGTAGGGTTCCGCTTGAAGGAAATTGATTTTTGAGATCAGGTACAATTTTTTCCAAATAGTTTACATTACTCTTCTATTGTAATTTTTTAAATAGTTTAAAAGTTTCTTATATATAGGATCTTGCTTTATGATATCTTACTGCGTAACATAATTTAATATTGATACTATATTCTCAATTTCCATCTGCAAGTTCGATTTTTGTCAACCATTAATGTTAAAGGTGTTATTGATCTTGGATATCATATCTTTTTCATTCCGTAAGTGTAAAATACATATAAATAAGAGTATACATACCTTCAGAATTGATAGCTGGTTTGTAAATAAAGCAACTTTCAATTTGTGTGATGTATGTTTATATATTTCCTCCATTTTACTTATATAACATGTAGTATTTTCTACTTTCCCAGAGGAAAATGAGTTCACCATGTCAGATTAACAGTGAAATATTGAATGTAGGATAAATTTTATAAGATGAATCGACGTGTTTTACAGTTGCATGAAAAATACACATGTTCTTTTGTTGAAAACTTTTTGGAATATATTTATTTATTAATACCATCCATAACGTTTTTAGCTTAAATTGCTGCCATATGTAACTTTTTTTATATCTATTTTGGCAGGGGCGGATTCTATAAATGCAGAGTCCAGGAAATTTAACTTTTTGGATGTATAATATTACTGTAAATCTTCACGTGGGTTGAAATGATCTATTTCTTTGGGGTCTGGTAAATTTATTTGTAAGTCTTCCTCTTGTTTTTTGGCTATACAGATATTTAATCTTTTTAGCTTTAGAGAGATCAAGATTTTTTCGAAAATCTTTATTGCTCCAAAGTTAATATATACCGGTTCTCCCAAAAAAGTATCGGCGTTTTTTGCATTGGGATGAGAAAAGTAGCAATTTAAACGCTTAATTTTTATGATATTTCTGTTTCTCAAAGTCTAACTTAGCTTTTGACATATATCGGTTACATCTAACTAAGCGCCCGAATCGAAGTTTTGTTTGAAAAAAGTTCTGTTTAAAAGCATCGAAAAACTGAAGAATAGAATCCATTCTAATCCAAAGGGATACTCGACATGTTACCAGAACACAGAATTGATTGTACGCATTCATTGAAGAAAGTGTTCACTTATAAAAAATCATTCGGAATTAAAAGCATCAAGAACATCCCAAGCATTTCAAACATTGATTTTGCAAAGAAAAAGATAATAAATTCCATTCTTAATATCCGAAGCTAAGTTTGAGAAAGCTAAGCTACCTTTAGTGACCGGTGCAGAATAAATCGATGGTGTTTATTTTTACTGCTTTTAAAAAGGATGTTTTATCACCTCTCTTGTTCATCTCTGTTCCACATATTTCAGCATTCTGTTTTTTCAGAGATCTATTGTTGAAGGCCAAGTGGAACTCCAGATATTTAAAAATTATATGGAAGTGATTAGTTTGGCCTTTCGTCAGCAGAACCAAACCTTCAAAACTAAAATACGACACGTAGTTTGGATACAACAGCAAATCAAAAACCGATCCTCTTTCTGGGACACCCGGTACAAAATCATTAAAGATATTCTAGCCTAAGTTAGCATTCTTGGTGCTTCCCATTCATTCTTGATGCCTTATCCCATCTTATTTTGAATTTCTAATCAATTCGTTAACAACAGTTTTGTTGCAGTACAAATTGATTTATTTGCGATTTTTAAATATGTTTTATTTTTAAATTACATCTACTCGGTTTATTTAAAGTGAGCTGATAATTTTTATTGAATATTGTAAAGATGAAATTACTGATATGTGTCTAAAGTTTGTATTTTGCTTGTTTTCCTTTCCTTTTACGCTATTTTCTGCTCTGCAATAAATAATCAATTTTTACATCATTTTCATTTTCTAAGAGAAAAATGTTTCGAAACCCGGTTTCGAAGTTTCAAAACACTCTTTGTTTAATATGAATCTTCTTTTTACTACCACTGGCAAGAAAACAGTGGAAAAATAAGAATATCCTTCAGGCTCAACCTGAAAAATCGACGCTCATCCTGAAGAACAAGGATAAAAAATAAGAAGTTTCTGCATCATCAACTTCCAAAAAATTATATATAATACTTCATCTAATCACAAAAAGTTCACATTATTCCACCTCTGTTCATTAAGTTGCACTCAAATTCCAACCGCATCGTTAAATTCAACCCACATGCATTTTGGGCTTATTTAGCCTAAACAAATTCTTAAAGAGAACATAAAATAATAAATAATAAAATTCGAGAAGGAAAAGTAAATTTTTAATGGGTGTAAACATTGACATCTAGTTCGCCTCTGTAAATTCAAGAGTGAAGAAAAGATAACAAGAACCCAATGAATATTTCTTATGGCCATACCCTATTCTTAAACAACGACGATATGCTGCATGAAAATTGTCCAAGATTAGACAAGGAAGTTTTTCATCCTAACAAATCATTTTTATAGGGGAAAAAATTATAAATAGTTATGGAGACCCTCTTTGGCCCAGTGTCCCAGCAGTTAAATTTTGTCAAAAAATTAATCTACTTACATTTGCTTCACAACTTGTACAAATGCTATTTCGGGCATGCCGATTACGAATATGTACATAATTTTTGAAAATTTTATCACCAGAGGTCAACTGGCTCAAAAAGTGGCACAAATGACCCAAAATTCAATTTGCATGGATTTGCTTCAAATTGGCACACACCCTAATTCAACCACACTAATTGCAAATATATCCATAAGTTTTAAGAGTGTTGTCACAAATGAGGTCCAAATGGCATCTAAAGTGGCACAAATGACTAACAATTAAATTTGCATGGATATGCTTCAAAATTGCCACACAGCCTATTTTGAACACTCTAATTACGAATATGAACATACTGTTATGAAATTTTGCCACCGAAGAGGTCCAAATAGAACATCAAGTGGCACAAATGATCAATAAAAGTTTTGGTTCCTGATTTGGTAAGAATTATGAAAAATGTTTTGACACGTTGTCCAGATGATTAGAGGAAAAGGCGTGCAACATTTCATCCCCAGAATGCAGTTTTCAAAGTAATCAAAGAAAGATATAATCTACGTGTAAAACAAAGCAAGGGCGATTTTCGAAAGAATACTTCATCGAGATGGAAAAGGGGAGTGTCCTATATACAGAGGGAAGTTTTGGACGAAAGAAGAAAGAAGCACACTTGGTATGAAAAGAGATGATATGAAACGGTAAATTTATAGATGCGACACCTGGAGAAGAATTGGACAGAGAATGAACTGCACCCTACACAGCACAACACCCTACACCACGCTGCACCCTACACCGCACTGCACCCTACACAGCACCAGCACCCTACACTGCAATTTAATTGATTGATTACTATTTGCGAGTCATAGATTATTCTTTGATCCCAGTCACCCCTTAATGCATAAATTATATTTTAATTTGCAGCAGAAAATTCATTTTCCTGTAAAAAATTGCTAGATTATGGCAACCAGCAGCACATCTTTGCCATCAACTAACAGAAAGGTAACAATTACAAAATTGGTGCAATATTTTCTAATATATTATAACTATAAGGATCATTCTAGAAATAATTTTTTGGAATTGCCACTCTGTGCCTTAAGTTTATAATTGATTATAAGACATTTTGAAAACATACTATGATAATGGTATTTCTTATAATGATCATGAATATTCATTTGTACATTATACTCAAAAACAAACTATTCTACATATAGCTTCCATTATGTGTTTGTTTGGAACAGATACAAATTTTGCACTACCATTAATTGATAGCCTGCAAATGTATAATGGTGTCTTCAAGAGATTGTGATCATTCTAAAGGACTGTAAATTTAGCAAGCGTGTTTGGAGTTCTCTAAAATTGTGCTGATACTGATAAATTGTCAGTAGTTACACTGTATGAATGTGTGTTACTATTTTTCTTTTAGAGGGCATACCATAAAAATGTTTATGAAAAAAATTTGGCAACTAGAAATAAAACGAACAAGAGAAAATTGCAGTCATTGAATACACAGGTATTATGCTATATTTTCTCTACAGTGTAAGAAGAGAGTTTTTGCTATTCATAATGGGTATTTGAATTTTTGCCATATTTTATTGTAATAACATGCAAACATTGTACAGTTCATGCTCTTTGCAGGAGATTTACAGCTCATTTTTAAGGAATTAACATTATACTGTTTTGTGATATTATTTTCCAGAGTTAAATGGTTTGTTGTTTTTGATGTTATTTAGTTGCAAGATTGGTACAAGAAAACTAGGTTACCAACAATTGCTTTGACGTTGATTGTGGCCAGAGATTCAAATGATGAGGACACTTTGATGGTGAAATATTCAGGTTATTTAGTTTTCATTTTTTGAGATTTTGCACTTGAAATGAGCATTCCACTTAAAAGGCCAAATAGTTCTTGCAATCACAAATGGACAAACATTTATTATTCAAGAAGGACCTATATCTTCCTGACGAGTAATTTTTTATTAAGTAAGTATATATTATAAGTATATGAATTTGTTATCACAGTATGACATTCACAATATGCACTTTTAGGCATTTAACAACTCCACACTATAACCAGAAAAAAAAGAAACAGAGTAAGCAACACAGTGTGGTGTATCTGCTATCTGTGGGTTCCAGATATGGTATCTTTGATTAGACCAACCAGATGGCTCTATTTTCCAGTTTGACATCATTGATTGTAAATTTATATCCTGATTATGGTTTGAGTTGTTTACAGTTACATTATGTTTAATGTTGAATTTTAAGCTTGACAATTTTTAATTTTTGTAATGGTTGTGACTGTGGTCTATTCTAATCATTAACAGTTATTTAACTGGTTTTAAGGTCCATGCGAATTTGCAAATTTTGCAAGCAATGAAACAGTAAAAGAATTGTTTCACAAATATGTTGTTGAGGGGCTACAAAAAACACCTGCCCACGAAGATGAACCTGAAGAGAAAGGTACTGCGTTATTTTTTTCTAATTTTCATGACGATGACACAGGAGGAAGATTTATTTTGTTTGTTTTTTTTCTAAAGGAAAACAAAACTATTTTTTAATAATTATATATTTTACAATCTTTGTAGCTTTAGACAATGTTACTGCAATGTTACTAAAAGGGTTATCATGTTTAATCAATCACATTTTGGCCAATATTTAACATTACCATGCAGTTCTTCCTTGGTTCCTCTTCCTTTGTTCAAGAATTCAGATAGAAGCCCACAACACCCTTTGGTATTCTGTGTTTTTTCTTCCAAGTGACAAAATAATAGTTGGAATATAATTCCTTTCAAAAGAAAAATACCTGTTTGTTATTGATCCTGAGTCTGTTATTGAGTATAATATTCCTTAAGCTGCAATTAATTTATACTCTTGAGGTATTCATGAATCTCTTGTGGATACACTGCTCCACGAAGATGTTTTGAGTGCATACGTAGATGACAAGAGGAAACTATTGACTCAAATTATAACAGGAGTTGGTGAGTTTTTTTGGTTTAAATTCACACAAATTGCATTCATTATTATTAACACAAGTTACAGAATTTTTTATTGCATTGATTTATTCTTACGAAATCCTTTGGACTTAATGGAATCATTATTAATCAATTTATGAACAGACAACCTTCGTTTCTGAATTAATATGGGGATGTTTTGTCAATATAAGCGAGGTGAAATTGCAGTGACTTTAACAAATGACCCGACTTATGTGATATCCGACATTCTCAAGAAATGGTATGCCTTCACAACTACTGGGCCATGCATTTTAATCTGACGTATGGAAGATGCGACTTTGAAATTGACTGATATCGTTTGTTGATTACATAACTATATTTGTTATTGTGAGACGTGTCAAAAAGAGATTCATGGAGGAAAGAGGCTTTGCCATCGTGGTGGCCATCCGATGTGCCATTCCGGAGCCCCAACGAGAGAAAAACTGAATACCCACCAATGACCAGACAGGAGCTTGACTTGGTGCTTGATCACTGCGTGCAGTATATCCGGGGAGTTTGTGGTGAGAACGAAAGTAGCGGGGGCAGTGGAGAAGGTATTTAATTTACAGCAATTTTCCAACTCTGAAATAAATTTAATTTTTAACCTGTATCTATGGTTTTTAAACTCTTGGATGGCGTGAGTTTCAATAAACATTTGTTTTTCTTCATGAAATGAACATATTACAGTAATGCATAAACTAATAACATAAAACAGATGTTAAATATGCATGTATTAACGTAGATTGGTATGTTTATGAAAGGGTTCAAAAGGCTTTAATATCAAGAAAGATATTCATCTTTGTAAGTTTAGCTTTCTGTTTTTTCATAATTATGATATTCCCAGCCGTACACCGATTTTTGGACTTTAGTACACATTAGAGTTTGTAAAGATGTAACTTTGAAACATTTAGTAATGGTAGAGTTCTCGTTGGGGTGAACATTTACAGTTGTTGATGTCTGAAACCCCTTACTTTCATGGTTTCCATTTGCATTAATCAGATTTGTTTTAGATGACCAACAAATGGAGACAAATTTTGCTGGAAATAGTTCTGAAAATTTCCCACCAGCAGAGCCAACGCAAGTACCAGCACAAGTACCAGCACAAGTACCAGCACAAGTACCAGCACAAGTACCAGCACAAACAGCCCCAATGGAAGCCAAAACAGCACCAGTATTGGTACGAACAGCAGCACAAATCAGACCATTGACACCAGAAGTATCAACAGTATCAAGTATACAAACAGTAATGTCACACGTAGTAATTATTTTGAAATACTGATTATCGGTAACTTTCTGTGGTTTAAATATTGTTTCATTTGTTGGTGTTATCAGTCTCATTAATATTCTGATTTTTAAATGTTTGCACATACATTTGGACTATGCTTATGCATGTGTTTTGGGCGATGTTAATATTTACTGTTAATTGCTTAGTTAAGTTACTTCTGTGTATAATGTTAGAAAACCCAGAATTCAATTGTATTTGGAGATTTAATTGTAATTGTATCATAAAGCTATCATAAAACCAGACAAAAAATAGTGTAATTGCACGCAAATGCACGTTAGTTATCTGAAGAGCTGATATTTCAAAATCTGATTTTGATGTTACGCCATAAAATGTAACTTTAGTGCAACCGTAGTGTAATTATTATTGGGTAATAATAGAAAATGTACATGGAGTGGGACTAATTCAATGTACCTAAAAACTGAACCAATTTGTGAAAATTACACGATCACACGATTACAGAATTACACGATGAAAATTGCGCTATCTTTTAATTGTAATTCATTTTGGCAGCACAATAACCAACATTAGTTCTATTTGTTAGTAGACGCCTTTGTCATTTGGTTTCTGTCCCACAAGATCAGCTTGCAATGGTTGAAAAAATTCTCTGGGTTCATATAGCTCAATTGACCTTTCAATTTCTTCAGGGTTGAGTTCCTTTGCTCATTAATCTGGCTGTTAACCCCGTCATATTCTGCAGTGGCGTTGGAACTTGGGGGGCTGGGGGAGCTCTAGCCCCCCCAATCATTTTTAACGCAATGTTCGTTAGGTTAGGTTTTGAAGAAACATTATAAAGGTGACATTGCATTTCTCAGTTTTTTTGTTAACAGCCCCCCCCCCCCCCCAATATGAAATTTGTTCCAACACCACTCATGGTAGATGGCTTGGTTGATTTACGAAATGTTGTTCACCAAAGACTTAAAGCCAACATTGAACAAAATCAACAACAAAAAAACAAAAACAACAAAATCAGATTAAATAGACATTTTCTGAAATAAAACTGTCAATATTGAGTTGCAGCACTAGCCTCATTTTCAGGTTTGAGGAAAAAATATTGAAGCTTATTGGAATGTTATTTGTGTCTTTTGGGAGAGAGAGACAAGAATAACCATTCCCATTGGAAATAAAGCACTAGCATTGAGGCAATTGCCTAATTTTGGTGCTTTTTATCTTTCAGCCAAGGCTAATTACAGCTATGTCTTTTGAATTCCACCCTTTCTAGTGAATTTCTATCACTTACAATCTTACTATAAATGACCAACATGTTTTTAATCAATTCAGATTGCAAATGATGTTAGGATAACATTGATAGGTCATTCAATAAAACCAACATCGAAACATCTTAGTCTTTGTTATAAAATAAATTTTTATTACTGATATTGAATACATTTTAATACCTAAATTTGAATTTCAGTTCCATAAATGATTAATTTTTCTGAATCAAAAGGAGTTTAATTATAAATATTAACGGTAATAATGAGCGACGTTTCAATGTCATCTTAACATCATTTTCAAGCTAAATGAAAT